>JAPDSC010085923.1:68551-99314 GCA_026290005.1 Latrodectus geometricus | reverse complement strand
TTTTTTTTTCCTCTGGCTAAACATGACAAATTCGTGAGTAAGAAGTATGATCACTCTCTCAATTGACACACACATCTTTAGAATTGCAGGTAAGATTGCAATGGCCAACATCAGAACAAGGAAATTTACCTCTGGAAGCTACTTTAGAGTACCAAAAAGGTTGACACTGAAAACATCTTAAAGGACTTGGGATATAAGGCTAAGCAGAACACCTTATGTAAGCCACTTTAATATATTCTGGTAAGTCTGGTATCACAAAAGTCAAAATAAGATGTTTTGTGTTCAGGACAATACCATTTTTTTTAATTGTAACCATTTTAACAGCATAGACTTTCAGCTCAAGCTTTGCAGATTTCCCAGTATTTCATCAGTCAGCATGTAAAACAAGTCCTCGGCAGAAATGACAACTTGTGAAAAATTTTAATTTCATTGAGGTTTGGCATTAACAGCTATTGCCTTTATGCCTTGCATCAGAATATATTGCTGTTGGGATACAGTTCACTCGATTAACAGGGCACTCGATCTTAGCTTTTTAAGATTTTATTTCCCCAAGATTAGAAGTAATACTCTTTTTAATTAGAAAAGGAGAAGCAAATTCAAAAGACTGTCATTTTTTTTTTTTTTATAATGAAAAATTTTGTGAGACATATCTGCCTTTGTACAAAGGGATGCAAATGAACTGCACCAGTGTCCCTAAAAAGTTAATCCCTATATGCTCACAGTACATCCCTGAAGTGGTCTCCATCCTGTATAAGTAACCCATTAGGTGTACCGATCTTGATCCATTAAGGCGATTGATATGTTGAGGACCACAACACACCTCCAGTTTATTTGAAGCAGAGGCCAAAGTAATGTGTTGGTCTCTGGGAGCCTCAATTACCAGAGCCCTCCTTTCTAGGGACACAGGTTTTCACACAGGGAAATATGTAGGTTATTTAGTCCCCAAGAAAAGTTAATAGTAACAGAGAGGCGATAGCTACTCAAATGGGTGGGGTCCTCAACCTCCTCATAAGAGGCAATTCTGATGAGGGGGATAAAAATAGCAGAAGAGAGGAGAAAAGAAAAGTAAAAAGAGGACAGATCACTGGAATTACCTTGGAATTGTAACACAAGTGTTTACTTAAAGTAAACCCCCTGAAAGCATACAAATAGTGTAAAAATTAAATTATTTAATCATTAAAATTTGCTTTAAAAAGTAATAACAAGTTTCTTTTAAAATCTATTACCTCTTTAGACTAAAGAAATGAAAAAAAAATAATTACAAGGTATTTACTTAGCATATTGATTTGTCAGACATTAGGTCAATTTTGTTAGGTTAATTTTTCCAAAGTAAAATTCCAAGGTACCCTTTTGATGGCATATTAATCATACATAATTAGTGACTAAAACTGAAACTCACATTATATAATAATATAAAAAGTAAATGTAGAAAAATAGTAAAATATATGGAAAAGTGAATGTAAAAAGGCATTAAAAGATATAGAAAAATAAAACTTTGTAAAAAGAAAATTAACAAGAGAATTTTTTTGATTAGTTTATTATTTTCTGAATTTCTGATTAGATTTTAATAAAGAAGGAATGTTAACATAATCTTAAAAAAAATTATGCAATATTTACAATACACATTGCATTAATAAGCTTAACTCTTAATTATACAAACAATGGGAATAAAATTTAACACAAAAGAGCCATGGTTCTCCTTTATAAGGCCTCAAATTATTATTTTAAATTCGAAATAATGTATTTGAGTCCAAACAAGGCAGATGGTATCATTCTTTCTACACTAAATTTAAGGTTATCAATATTTTTAGTGGGAAGGGAGCACATTTCAAATGTCCTTATTCTATAAAGTTAAAGTTTGAGATTTGATATGTCAATTTACCTGGAAAATATCTTCACTTTACAAAAATCATGGATCTTATGAACTCTATGTGACCATATATTGTTGTGAATTAAAGTGAAATCAATGCCAACAGTATTTCAGAAAAAGTAATAAAAGGACTCCAATATCTAATCCCTATATCTCATATAAGTAGCCCTACTTCTTTCAAAGACAAGAAGGAATACACAGACATACAAAATGATTATGAAACTTGTACAGCTATCACAGCGATTTCTCAAATAGTAAACTTTAATTGATAGGCTTTGGATTCTCTTAATGTGAAAATATATCAAAAATAAATAATCAGGATAAACATATGAAGGGAATGAATGTTCACTGATCTGACAAAATGTGATTTATTTGCAGAAATTAGCAGGATTTACTGTATTTTTCGCAGGATTTACTGTATTTTTACTGTATTTATATTTGTATTATATAAGACGCACTTTTTCTCCCCAAAAATCGGGGGGGGGGGGGAAGTGCCTGCGTCTTATACGGCAAATACAAAAGCCCACCATGGCAAGGAATACGAATCAAGATTCTGTCTTTTCATAAGTTTGTTATTGATGCGAGGAAGAAGAATAACTTTGAAATGAGCCAGACTGGGAACATGGATGAAGTCCCGCTAACGTTTGATGTGCCATCTAACAGAACAGTAGATAACAAAGGAGCCAAAAGCATAACCGTAAAAACCTCAGGGCATGAGAAAACCCACTACTCGGTTGTGCTGTCCTGCTATGCAGATGGTACCAAACTGCCCCAAATGTTGATCTTTAAAAGGAAAACATTCCCAAAAGAAACAATTCCACGGGGAGTCATCGTGCATGTTATACAGTTGATATAAAATATTTTCCTACAGAATTTGGTTCATAATCTTTTTTTTCTAGGTTTGCCTCCTTTAAAATTGGGTGCTTCTTATATGCCAGTGCGTCTTATACGGCGAAAAATACGGTAAATGTTAGATCTTTTTGTGAACAGCCTCCTTTCATTAAAAGTTAAACTGAAATGGAAATCCTTGAATCATAAAAATGAAAAACTTAACCTTCTTGTTATGCTGTCACAAATAATCACTATTGATTGCCATGGTGCTTGAACCATCTTTCACAAACATTTTCTTGAAGCATTTAGATCATGAAACTGTTTTCATAGATTGCATATAATGCTGAGGTTATTATTTATATAGCTCTAGAAATCTGGACTTGAGAATGGCCTGCTTTGAATCTTCCAGAAATTTGCTAACTCATCCTTTCTTATAAACATTTGTAATTATTTTTTTTTTAATGTCTGAATACAAATTTAACCAACCACTTAAAAAAAAATGGAAAAGTGTGAGACCAAATGAAGCGTCTTGCTCTATGCATGTTATAATTTTTTTTTCTCTCTAATAGATCTTCTAAATACTAGATTTATATCTTAATTTTGAAATAGCAACTCAATATCACTTCTTACAAAATTCAACAAAATATGCAAATTTTCTTATTTTTGAACATCAATATATTTTACATAGAAAACATAACATTTAAAAATTAAAATCTTGTAAATATTTAAAAATTATTTGTAGTATTTAAAAATTAAAATCTTGAAAGATGATGAACTAATAAAACTATCAAATTCTAAACAATTTGAATAAATAGGATTTAATATCAAGTAAGTGAATATAAATTTAATAAACAACTTAAAAAAAATGTAAAGGCTTTTATAAAAACAGAAAATATCAAATGTAGAAAGATTATTTAAGAACAAAAAGGAGCAATTATTATAAATTACAGAAAAAAAATAAAGATGATTTTTAATACACTGATTATGTTCATTTATTTTTTTTCTAACTATCCTAACTTTAATGCTGTTTACACTTTAAAATAGTGTAATTTTATTAATCATTATATTTATATAATTACTTCAAAAAATAAAAGTTTCTATATTTAAGTAGAGACTTTGCCTAGTTATTATATGTATGTACTTTTTTCCATTTCAATACATTTCAAAATACAACTGCAGAATAACATAATATATATTTTTCTAATGCCTTAAACTTTTTAAAATTTCCAAAAAAAAACGTCCTTGTTTTCATAAGTGTTACGTGAGAAGGAACGCGTAGGCCATTATCACAAATATTTTAAGACATTCACACTCAACCCGATACAATTCAAAATATATAAAAATGCGTACAAAAATATGTTTTGTATAATTAAATCTTGAAAATAAAAAGAAAAGTTAACACAAATATTTTAAGACATTCACACTCAACCGTACATAATTCAAAATATATAAAAAAATGTACAAAAATATGTTTTGCATAATCTAGAGAATAAAAAGAATTTAACCAAAACTTTTGACAGAAAAAAAAAAAAAAAAAGAAAAAAGAAAAAGAGAACATTCCGGGCAGTAAATATATACTGAATTTAAATATCAAGTTAAAACAAAAACATACCGCAATCCTTTTTGAACCACTCTATTGATGCAAGTTGTTGGACAATGACATAATTTATGACATTCATATATAACAGGAGGGTCTACCATGTCAAAGTTTTCTAAAAGACAGCCATTCTGAAGGGAAAAATCATTACATTTAATGGAATAAACTATAAAATAAAGTTTAAGATAAATTTCAGTACAATTAACTTACTGCATCATACCAACACTTGGAAATGTTAGAACAGGTACACTCACTAGTACCACATCCATTTGTGCAATAACACCACTGAAATATTAAGCAACATTTTAGAATATTACAATTTCATGTAAAAATAATAATAATAGTAAATTTTAAAATATTTAATTTATTATTCAAATTTGTTTATTTTAAAGGTAGAAAATGGATACCTGACTATTAAAATAAATAATTGAGACATTATTTATAAGAAAAACATTTGTAAAAAAATAAGTTATTTTGGAAATCTTATATCAGTTAAGTTCAAGCAGGATGCTTCAAAGCCAAAAATTAAACTCAAGGAAGGTAAAGATAAAATTTAAAATTTTCCAAATATTAGTATTAGCAATTTTATTGTGAGTTGATTAAGTTGAAAAGTATCAAAATGAAGCAAAAGCAAAACAATATTGATTTAAAACAAAAGTGAATATTTTCCTGAAGCTTGTTTTCCTATATATATATATATATATATATATATATATATATATATATATATATATATATATATATATATATATATATATATATATATATGCAAAATCAAGCATCTCTTTTTTTATTTCATTTTTATTAATTATTATTCTGATTTCATTAAATAACGAAGTTTATTATTAGTATTTCCCCCAAATTATGTATGACTTTTTCTTCCTGAAAGCTTATCAATTCCTCCCTTGTAAATTGAGACTGCTTTAGACTAAAAGAAATTTTCACCATCCTTACTCTTTCTCTTCAGAATTGAAAGTTTTTTTTTTCTTAAAACATTTTTCAAGTTACATAATAAGTGATATGGGCAAGGTTGATTTGAAATATATGATAGGAAAAGTAAAATTGATCATACAATTTTCGAGGGTTTTGGAGTTATTCTTTTGAATGTCATCATACAAATATGGTTTTTTTATGACTGATGAATACAAAATGCTTTTCATATTCTTTTACACTTTGGATATACTGAATGGTTTTAGTAATGGTTTAATTTAGGTTTTAGTAATGGTTTTAGCAATGGAGTAATGGTTTTGGCTTTAAAAGTTTATTATGGATAATGCTTCAATAATACTATACAAATAATAAAATAAATTTTCAAATGTGCTTGGATACAGTAGAAGTCAAGCCAGTTTTTTATAGACAATTTTATCACAGGGAAATTCATTTTCTTAGCATATTATAAATAAAAAGGCCCCCACTCTACTCCTTAGCAGACTTGTAGAGACTGACATGCTCTACAAGTACACTTTATTATATTTTAAGGTATTCATATACTTGCTTAGTTTCATTTCTCTAGATGATGATAAAAAGGAGTGAAATATTTAACCGTAATGCTGTATAACCTGCCAGCTGATGTGGATTTTGCTGTAATATTGGCTACAAAACGTTGTTGTTAAGATCGATGTCATCTTATCCTCAGTTTGTCCGTTAAAATCACATATCAGGAACAAAAATTAGCTGATATACTTCCACTTGCCTAATTGATTATTAGAGCTTTACAGATATAATGCATATTTTTCAGTGCCACCTAAGCACAATTGTTTTGCTTTAAGTTCCAAAACATTAAATGTCGCCCACATACAACAGCTCTTAAAAGATTAACTGTATACATTTAGTAAATGGAGCATTTATTCTTGTTTTCATGATTCACAACATGTAAATATGAACATATTTGATCTTTTATGCAGCATAAGAATTTATTTATGACTTGACCTAATAGCCCTTGTTTGAATCACAGCAGCTCTCAGGCTATCATTTGTTTTCATAATTAGTCAAATTATATTTAATAATATCAACATGCATAAAATTACTATCTAAGATAATAAAAATGACAACGAACATTAAATGAAATAATTAAGACTTAATTAATCAAATTGAATTATAAAAATAACAATGGATTTTTGCATATAAGAAACACTAACAAAGAAACTTAATTTAAGCATATTTTTCCAAACTTCAAAACTAACAATTCAGAACTCACAGTAAATCATTCTCATTATTTTAACCAAATAGAAGCATGAACATTTGCATATACCCAAACAATATAAAAACGTGAAGTATTTTTAAATATTCAGCGGATAAGATGAATATTTAAAAATTAAGATGAAGAAATAATTAAGTTATATCATTATGGAAAATATATTCTAAAAGAACATTATTTGTCGAATCATTAAAAAGCATTCTAAAATATAAATACACAAGTATTTATATAAATATTGGTGTATTTTTTAGAATATTTGCCATAAAAATTTAAATAACTTTAGAATATGCTAAATCTTTAGAATAAGTTTTGTTTTTGAATAAAATGTTTTTATAGCAGGTAACTTACGTAAAAGCTTGATAAAAAATTTTTTATACAATTATAAGTTATTAAAATCAGCTATAGAAAATGAAACTTACTAAATTATGTAAAGCAATAATGAAGTAGACAGTTTTAATTATTAATTAAAATATTATAAATTTTAAATATTAATAACTAGAAGATCTTTTTTTAATATTCACCAATTCAATATTGGAAAATAATTTTATTCAGTAGCGAAACCAATGCCAATCACACACACAATAATTATTTTTTAATTAAAAATCTAAAAAAAATTCTCACTTGTCACTACATCCCTAAATTTCCATTTCTCATTTTCGACAGTAAGCAATAATTAATCTTATTTTAAATAACAATAAAACAAATGAATATAAAATAAGAATGAGAATTTTTACTCTTTGATATTAAATTATAAGGACATGGTAAATAACCCGAACAGCAACAAAGCAAGATTCAACAAAGATTTTTAAACAGATCCATAAAAAAATTATAAATCAAAATCATGTCTTACTTGCATACTATCAACTGTAGTAGTAATGCTTATAATGTTAGAGGTTTGGCAGTTTTTCTTTATATAACGAAAATTCATGACAAATTCCTCGTTATCAATTTCATTTACAGCTAGTATAGCATATCTTTCAAGCCCAAAAGAAATATCTCTAAAGAATAAAAGAAAAATTCTATGTTGCTCATATGATTTTTTTGCTATAAGAACACATTTAATAGTGAGAATCAGATATCAGGCACTACAGAAACTTTGCAATAATTTTAATCACTTTTACTGAATTGAATCTATTGAGTCAGATTAAACTAGTCTAAACAACTAACAAAAAATAATTTCAATATATTTTAAGTTATTTAAAATTAATCATACATTTTGAAAATGTATTCAAAATGAACAGTATTAATAATTTATAAGCCAAAATGAACAAAACAGTACTTTACCAATAAGCTTGATTTGATAGAAATAATGCTAGAGATGCTATTAATAATATGAATTAAATTTATATTATTAATGAATTTTATAATTTTCACTATCAACTTCAACATCAAATTCACTAACTTATAAAAGATAATAATTTTGTCAAAATATCTGAAATAATATTCTTTTTAAAAGAGGTTTATAATTGATCAAAATTTTAAACCTGAAAACTATGTGTTCCAATGGAGTTCGATTGAATTCTTCATCACCACATGGCTGCTTTTTATTCAGGTATCTATAAGATTTAGTGTCTTCATCGCAACACTGAAACAGAGTAAAAAAAAAAAAAAAAAAATTATATGTTAAAACTACATAGAAGGGTACACTGATCAATAAGAAAAGCCAGAAATGTAAACAAAACAAACTTTTGAAATAAAAAATACTTTAAAACACAAAATAATATATTTTACATTATAAAAATAAGTAAAATGAATTTATTTATAAATAAAAATAAATTTTATATATTTAAAATAGTTCAATGAATAAGAGAAAAACTTTTGATACAAAATAGCTTCATTTAATATATTTCAAGAGATTAAAATGAAATTATTTTATATGCAGGATACTAAATTGTCATCAGATAAAAACTTAACATAATAAAACAAATTAATAACAGATTTGTTTTTCTCTTACAATAAAGTTAAAAAAAAAATGTTATGGTTACTTTAAAAAAATGTTATAGTTTACAGTTTGATCTCATTAAATAAATAAAAAATATTGCCAACAGATGCTTTTTTTCTGTCCTCTTTTTCTAAAGAAATATTTTGTTTATACAAAAAACAGTTTAAAAGGTTTTCATTGAAATTATTATTGTATTCTTATACTTTTCACTGTTCATATTTTTTAATTCTGAAGCTAACACATAATTTTAAGTCTGAATCTCTAGCATCACATATTTACAATATAGGGTGCATTCTCATGAAAGTTTTGATTTTTTCCTTAATTTCCGAAAAGAGCATTCAAGAGACTTTGAGCTACATGTGTTTCCTCTGCTTACCTTTACACAAAAAAATTTGGAAGATTACAAATTCAGAAAATATTTTTAAAAGTCTCCTAAGTTTAAGAAATTATCAAGACAGTTAGTTATGTAAATCAAAATTTTACAAGGATAAAAATTTGATTAGTACCTTTTTAAACTTTAAAAACAAACCATTATCAACCAAGACACATTTCATAAACTCATTTGTTGGTTTAATTTTGATTCATTTCCAAACTAGAAATTTCTTCAACATACACATATAATAAATAGAAAGCTATACTAAAAGTTATCTGTAAGAAAATATTTTTTATTTAGAGATGTATTAGTAACAATAGTAAAATTATTTCTATTTTATGAAAGGTTCTTATCCTGATTGTGGTTTTTGATTCATTAGGTATTTAACAAAAAATGAAAGTTCAGATTCATATAGAGAAGTCACATTACTTAAATGCCAATTGAAATACTGCTCATATATCTATAATTGTACATTTTTTTTATAAGAAATAAAGAAAAATCTAATACCATAATAGGAGTTTCTCCATCTTCATTTTTTTGGTCTAACAATGCAGCTCTTTCAACTAAAAGCCTATAAAAAATTTTTTTAATTTGTACACAACTTAATAATTTTATTAATAAGTTGAAATAACAGCATATTTATAATTTTCTAATATTTACACTTAAATATACAAAGCATTAACACTAAAACATTTAAAGTCGAACTTTATAGCATACAATTTTAAGTGTTATGAATAAAAATGACGCTGAATATTTTAATAATATAACACAAAACTTAAGTTCTATTAAAGTTAAATGAAGAAAATAAAATTAAAATAAATCAAATATATTTATAGTACTGTAATATTTGAAAGTTACAGAAATTTACATTTAGATATGAAATGTATAATTTGTATAGTTAGGTATAGACAGATATACAACAGGTTATCAAAATAATATAATCTTCCTACGTTTTTTAAATCCTTTAATAACAAAGCATAAGATTTCTTCAGTGTGTAATAAAATTTGTCTGGGAAATGAATCACACAAGTCCTGAATAGTATTTATGCGAATTTTGTACCAATCTTCATGGAAACATTGTAAAAGTTCCAAGAAAACAAAATTGGAATATATCAATTCGCCCTAAAATAGACATTGAATTCTCTAAAAAGGCCACAGCATTATATTAGGGTTGAGAAAACTGTGTAGATCAAGGTTTATCCTGATCCTCACCTCATTCTGGTATTCATGAAATTATTATTGGCTAAGAGCCACTGTCTTAATAGAAATATTAACATCTTAGATTATATTCTTATTTACCCAACAGGAAACAAAGTTTGCTCGATACAACATAGATCTAGCCAGTTATAAATCTAATCTATATTTCTTCTCCATGATGCTTCCTTTAAGGTCATAATTTGGCAAGCGGAAAACAAAGACACAGTTGTGCATATAATAACAGAACCTCTTCCATGCTAGACAGATGGAAGAAGTTAACTACAATCATATGCTTGTGCAAATGTTCTCCAAACATGCACCAATAATGTTATGAGAAAATGTCAGAAAGCTTATTCATTTGATAAAATAGGTGCTTTTTCATGTATCAATAATTAAGGATTAGACTGTGATACCATTGAGTTAAACAATCTCTTCTCCTTAATAATAACAAAACAAAATTTATGAAACAAACAAAATGTTCCTATGTTTAGTTTGCATTTAAAGTAGACAAAGTTTCCAATTTCACTTACTTTGATTTAAATGTAATCTCTGAAAAAAATTAATTCAAGAATTTGAAGTGAAAAGCTATTATTTGGATTTGATTATTTAAGAATTAACTTCTTACTAAAAAAAAAATTAAAAGGAAGACTCATAAAACAACCATCAGACCAATAATAACATATAATAGTGAAACTATGTTAAAAAATAATGAATGCAACTTATTAATTTTGAAAGAAAAACTTATTATTATAAGGGGAATTTTTAGTCAAAAAATAATAATAATAATAATAATAAATAAATGATTTAGAGAAGAATCTGAAACAATAATGAACTTGATCATCTAATCAAGCAAGAAAATATTGTTTAATTTAATAAATCTTGGCATTATCTTGGTTCAGTCAAATAGAAATATATGAAAACAAACTTTTAAGGAAAATTGTAAACTGCAAACCACTGGTCAAGACCTAGGATAAAAAAAAGATGGTTTAATGATACAACTAAAGACCAAGAATAGGAAGGTTTTGAGTCACATTGTTCAACAAGACAAGCCCCATAGAGAGCTGTAATGCTATGAAACAAGATCTGTTTTTTGTTTCATAGTAATAAGATTGCAATTATTTAATTTTTCTCATGAGCTTATTCTTCTGACCATTATTTTGATTTGCTGAACTTGTCTTGCTGTACTGCATTTGCTATCTTGATATATTAGGCACTATACCCCTAAAAACAGTTAAAGTCGACAATTATAAAATTCACTGTTTCAACTACAATTGCATCAGCATATCAAGTCCTTTAATTTGGTCTCTTAAAAAATCTATAAAATATTATAAGTTTTTGATAAAAATCCAGCACATAAACATCTTTACAAAAGATAATTCATACTACCATAATACAGTTATTTTACATTAAAAAATGGCACTTACAATATTCTTTTAATGCTTACAACTATTTCAAAATAGTTCCATTCAATAGTATTTTTATTCATATATTTTTATTTTAGAATTATTCCTTTTAATATGATTTATTTTTGCAACATTATAATAAGTAAAATCATTCCAAAATTGTTGAATATTCTCATATTTTATTTAGCAGTTCTTTAATACAAAGTATTTATAAAGAAATGTTGTAACACAATTTTAAAATTAATACATAGAAAAATCTATTTTATTAAATGTCTCACCTCACACATGAGTAATGATCCTTTCTTGCAGCTATGTGTCTAACAAAGAAATTAAATATCAGTATAAAAAAAATAAGCACTATGGAATTAGTAAATATAGGACATTTTAGTAATCTTAAAAAATTTACAAACAACTTATGTAAATATACAAAATCCTAGTGAACATTAAACATAAAGCTATACCAAATCAATTTTACAATTTATCTCCTTTTCACTTCTTTAGGAAAAATAGAACATTTAGTTTTTATCATTTTAATTGTGATAGTAATGATAATACAAAAATATGAGAAATATTTCAAAGTTTAACAATTCCTAAAATAATTAAGAAACAAACTAATCCATAATATTTTTTTAAAGTGTGAAAATTTCCAAAGAGGATTTTCTTTTCTGAATTGAACAGCTTTTTTTTAGAAAATATCATTTTTGAGTATTATTGATGCAGACAATTGATTGTCTTTACAGGTTTAAATGTATATTTTTTATAATTCACACTGACTATCTTTAAAAAAAAAATCGATTTAACCTTTAGGTCAATAATATAACGCAAATACAGGGAAGTCTATTATGAAAGGCCATATATAAAACATTTTAATTTATCTAGCTAATAGTTTAAATATTATTCAAATTTTAAACATTTCATGGATACTCAATGTTTTTATTAGCTAAATTTCTTAAAATAGAAGAGGGAATTACCTTAATTTTTAAATTTAATTTTCACAAATTATATTCAAATCACAAACATCAATAAATCAAATCATCAAATAAACAAAATTGCATATAAAATATTTGAGACTTACAAAGCAGTATCGCCTCTTTTATTCACTAAGTTCAAACTGCATCCATTGTGCAATAGAATATCAAGAATATCATCTTCTCCAGAGCAAGCAGCCCAATGCAAAGCAACATTTTCTTCCTATAAAATTTAAAGGAAATTATTATACAAGAATGAATTATCTAAATATACTAAAGAAAAAAATGGCCTTTTTCACATAGAGAAAAATTATGATTATATGTTGACAGTTAAATTGTAAATTAATATAACTTTGCTTTCAATTAAATTAAACTTATTGTTTTCATAACAAGATAACATTTTCAATTTCATGATAATTAAACTTAAAACTAAATACAAAAAAAGGGGAGACAAAACGGCAAACAGAAATAGAAAATTATAAATAAAATTGTTCATTTTTAAAAATGTGTCTGAATAAGACATTAATAAATAATTTGACAAAATATACAATTTAACATTTAAATCTTACACTGTCTCTAATGTTTGGATCAGCTCCATGCTTCAATAACCACAAAACAACATCTAAATATTTATATTCACATGCCCAGACTAAAGGTGTCCATCCTCCATCATCCTGTAGAAGAAACTCTTAATAAATTTTACAGGGCAATAATAAAGAAAAGATTCACATCTTGTTTTAATGGTAATTTTCAATTATTAAATGAAATTTCTGATTTTTAAAAATCATACAGTTGCTATAATTTTTTTCACTGATTTTATCTAAATGCCAATTACTATTTTTATCCTAAAAGTATAATAAAAAAATTGTCCATTAATTTGGTGATTTTTAAATGATAGATAGAACAGAATTAAAAAAAATAAAAAATCAAACATTTTTTAACAAACACAAAACCACACTAAGACAATTTTTGGAATACAAGAACATTAAGTATAATTATTTATTTCATTGAAAATAAAAATAAATATTTTTTTTATAGACTCATGCATGAGACTTAGAAAAATTGAACAATTATGAAATTTAACAATTAACTCAATAAAATTTTTTATCTCAATTAAAACTATTGAGCTAATTTATATATTAAATAAGAAAGTTCTTGCTGTTTCGGATTGCCATTGAATAAAGAGAGAATGAGTAAGCAAATTAGTGTATGAGACATTGGTCAGTTGAGAATATGAATATCAGTAGTTATAGAAAAAGTCCATCACACACATTCATCAATCATAACTCATACAGTAGCGAACAGAATTGGACATATTAAAGAAATGGACGTTTGTTTGTTTTTGTTTGCTTTATGACTTTTAAAGTGGGTTTACCAGCTGCTGCACCAAATCAGTAAATATGCAAAGCGTTTGAGAGTAGTGCGGTGAATGAACATATGGCAAGGCATTAGTTTCCCAAATTCAAGTAAGGAGATTTGTCTCTCTGGGATAAAGCTTGAAGTAGAAGACCACTGGCCTTGGATGACAAAGCCAGGCAAGGCATTTATTGTGGACAGTACTCAAGTAACTTAACATTTCTGCTGAAAAAGTTTAAAGTCTGCACCGCTTAGGTAAGATGTACAAGCTTAGTAAATGGTGCATCCATATTTAATCAAGTGCTGACCAATGACGAAAATTGAGTCCTATATGGCACTTCCAAATGTTCCAAACATTGATTGCCACCACAAGATACTGTCCTGTACAGTGCAAGACCACCAATGCACATATGCAAGATTTTGTTTTATGTCTGGTGGATTAATCAAAAGTGGTTCAATAAGAACTGCTACCATCAGGCCATACAGTTCCTTGGAGACCTGTACTAGCAGCAATTGAAATGTGAGCAACAGGCATTGCACCAGAAGCAGCCAGGGCTGGTTAATCGCAAAGGTGAGCTGTTTTCGATTGATAAAACAAGGCTGCATGTCACACGGGCAGCCAGGAATACAATACAATGACTTGGTTGGGAAACATGTGCCCTTCTCCTTATCTGTCTGACCTTGCATCAGATTAACAATTCTTCCATTCCCTAGACAATCATCTTCGTGGAACATTATTCCCTAATGAAGTAGACTAGCACTAGGCACTGATGGACTTCTTTATGTCCAAAACCCCTAAGTTTTACTGCAAGAAAACTGCACAATCAGAAATTTGGCCAAAGGTTTTGGATGGCAATTATATCAAGGACTAACAATAGGGTACAATTTCTGTAGGTCATGTTCTTCTGAGTCATTAAAAACAGCAAAAGCTTTCTGGTTTACCTTGTAGTATAAAATGCACACCTGAGGCTATCCAGGTTTTATTACATCATAAAAAACACAGTGTTCAGAAAATTTTCCTTAAAATGTATTAAAAAAAAGTTATGAAAATGTATTAATTTTCATAACTTTAAAATGAATTTTACTATGACACAATATCAGAATTAAGTTTTACTATCACAATCAGAATGAATGATATCATATTGTATTGGCATGAATGACAATTCTGAGATTGTGATAGTAAAACTGAAAGTGATAGTAAAACTTAATTAGTTTTACTATTACGATCTCAGAATTATCATTCATGCCGATCAAGCAGATGTTTTTCATAACATATGTTTCTGTCTTGTAAAATTTATTATATTTCTCA
Organism: Latrodectus geometricus; assembly: GCA_026290005.1. NCBI lineage: Eukaryota > Metazoa > Arthropoda > Arachnida > Araneae > Theridiidae > Latrodectus > Latrodectus geometricus. The sequence goes on along the minus strand of JAPDSC010085923.1, from coordinate 84,271 downwards.
TCATACTGTGTATTTTTTTAATTAATTAAACACCGCATTATTAGCAGAATATATTTGGAATCACTCACTGAAGTATTGTTGCGAATTATGTAATGTTTTTTCCAACCCCTTTTTGGTTGGTGTTATATCTCACACATGATGCTATTCATTTAGATCTCAAATAATTGTTTGATCATGAGGTAAATTCAAAGGAAAATTAGAGACTGGGAGAAAGAATTAATATTTTATTCTTTCTGTCAATTTTCTAAAACATGAAAAAATTATATGGCTCAAATACTTAATTATAATTACAATTATTAAGTATATTATAAAGAATACAATATATTTATTTTTTTATTGTGGTTATTTTTATTCTGAAATTTTTAATCAACAAGGCAAGACTTATCGTTAACAAATATTTTTCCATTTTTATTTCTTTATTGTTTTAGATTACAAAATGATTTTTTTTTAGAAAAAAATAAATGAAATAAAATTAATTTAAAAAATACATACCTGAATATTAATATCAAACTTTCCAACGCGATACAGAAACTTTGCTATTTCTTTTGAACCAATTTTGCAAGCAGTATGAAAAGCTGTTAGGCCATTTTCAGTCTATAAAAATTAAGAAAATAGGTGAATAACTTTAATAAATGAAAATCATAGACCTTTCAATGTTTTAATGATATATTTAACTGGGAAATTAGTTTTACATATTGGATATTTATGATAGATTGTATTACGATTGGTGTATCCATCATATATATATTCATAAAAACTACCTTTGCATCCAATTGGGCTCCTGCGAATGTAAGGTAACGTACAACAGCAATATGCTTCCTTTCAACAGCTAAAATCAATGGGGTTTCTAAATCATCATTTACAGCATCAATCAAACCACCATACTGCAAAAAATTTTCAGTTTAATATTATTAAAAATACATCTTGACTGATTTCAAGCTAATTTGATACACAGAAGAACTAATAATAACATAATTAAATTACTTTGATAACACATAACGAGAAGAATCTTTTTCACTGATATAAACTAAGAAATGGAAAAAAAGAAAGATAAAAAGTTATGACTGATAATTCTGGCTAATAAATTTTGCTAAATTTCTAATATTTTCTAGACATTCAAACCACATTACTGTACTTATTATTTTATACTTTTATCATTTTAATGAATTTATAGATAAGTATTTGTATTTTTTATTGTTTTATTAACATTCCCTCTCATAAAAAATACTAATTTAAATCCAAACAAATCACGCATTTATGCAAATTTGCTATTTTTTATTTACATATACACAAATTTCATTACTCCATAGTAAATATTTATTAAAAAACTAAGCTTGTTTAGATATTTTGATAGCACATTCTGCTTATTTCAGTAGTTACTGAAACTACAAATGGAAAGATACAAATTGGAATCACAGAATTTGATGGATTGATAATATCATAAAGAGGAAATAATCACTCAATAATCTAATATAAAAATTGTTAATCAGTATGAATGCTAAGCAAATTTGTCTTATTATCATACTACAATATTAGCATAAAATCGTTATTACATTTTTATATTTGCTAAAATTATTTTTATAATTTTTGTCAAGCTGTCTAAACTATAATTATGTACACACAAACACACATGCATGCACTTACAAAATATATATTATGCATATGTTCAAAAAAAATGAAAAGCCTAACATATAAATTATTCCTTTCAGAACTTACTAGTCTCTATTGGTAGCTAGTTTATAATATGAAAATAAAGAATTTACATTGCAACAGATTCAAAGTCTTATTTTTCAAAACTAAATAAGTTCTATGCTATTATTCTCATTACTCTTATAAATGGGAAAATGAACATCCTAATGGTATTTCAAAGTTTTGTAGATGAATGGGTTGCTTAAAAACTATTTCCACCATATAATTAAAATTATAAGCCTTAATACATTAACTACTCAAGAATGTCCTTAAAGAAATACTTCGTAATATTAATTTCTTGCTTCTGAATAAAATTATAATACTACCAACATTAAAAAAAAAAAAAAAATAGTGGAAAATATACCCATTTTGAGCAACCAATATTACTGAACTATGCTGTGCCAATAATAAGGTAATTTCTTCAGCTTTGATATGATGTTTGTTAAAGTTATTTCAAGATTATTTGCTACAAAGAAAACTGATTACAAATACTGGTCTGAAGTAGGAATATTTAAGTCCCTTGAGAAGAGCATTTGATTTTTTACATAACATATTTTGTCGGGATATTTTTGGTGCATAATAATGTACAAACAATAACAAAACTGGCCTATTAAATAATGAAACTGAATTGATTTCATTAAATCAATTAAGTTAATTTAAGTACAGAAAATATTATATTGTAACTCTACATACTTTCTGATTAGGAAAATGTTTTTTATATTTAATATTATACATACTATTCACATATCATAAAATAACACAGTCTACCATGAGACAGAAATTAATATCAATGAAAACCGTAATTACTATATAATGTTTATATTTTACAGTACTTTGAAATAAATTATTTTGCAATAAAATTTAGTACAATGATTTTCTGGTTATAGATTTAAATTTTTTTAGATAAACTGAAGTACAAAATTATATGAAATAAAATATCTAACATGAGCATTATTAATAAACTTGTTTCTGATATTAATCCCTCATTTTTATATCAAAAAGTATTAATTCAACATTCAATGTTGAAAAGAGTAATTTATTCAAAAGCTATTACATAACAAATTTCATTAAGTCTTGTCTACTTTTAAATAAAATATCCTATTTTTAATTCCATTCATTTTCTAATTGATTAAAAAATAACAAAGAGAGAGAATTAAAAATCTATCATTAAACCAGTGTAATTTCATAACATTGAGGGGAAGGGAAACTGAGAAGGAAAATATTACACAAAAAATTATAAGATAAAATCATTGCGTTAATCTTCCTTAATGGATAAAAAGTAGAGGTAATTTGCAAATTAAAGTTATATAAATAAAGAGCAATAAAAAAATTTACTCTACCTATTTAGACATGTAGGAAAATTAAGCAGGATAAATTATTAAAAATAAAATAAAGTTACCTGCAACAATAAATGAACAATTCCAGTGAAGCCAAAGTAAGCTGCTATGTGGAGGGGAGTATTGTTCTTGTGAGTTTTAAACTTATGATTAGGATTAACACCATTGACTGAAAATAGGTGAAATAACATTTTTAAAACTCATTATGTAAGACTAATGTAAAAAGCTATTAAAGTATTTCAATACACATTATGCAAAATACATAACAAATCTTCAATTTTAGAATAATTTTTTATATACATTGTAAGACATAGTAAATCCATTTACTTTCTCTTAAAAGACTTTTTTTTATAATTTAGTTTTTATTTAGAAGTTCAAGAAATAAGAATTTTTAAACATGCCTTACACTAAACATAATTTACAGCAGTAATTTCCGGTTGCAATGCACAAATGATGCATGTGAATTTTGAAACATTTTTGCAGTGATTATAAGCATATATTCCATCTAAAATTTGCAGTACAAAAGCAAACTTATTAGAATAAATTTAATTAAACAATAAGTTCATATTAGTATATCAGTATTTTATAATTTTCATTTTATGTGAAGCTTATTCCTCTATAGTCAGCTTTTGATATGTGAGAATAATTTGGCAAATATCTATAATTCTAAATGGTGTATAGTTTGTCTGTCAATGTCTAGTTTCCTAGACATTGACAGACAAACTATACACCCCTAGTTTCCCCCCACCCTTTACACACACACAAAAGCCAATTTAATCAAGAGTAGTTTTCATTTTAAGAAACTTACAAAACATTAAAAATAATGACTCCCTAAGTGGAAATGAAGAGTTGAACATTAGACAAGAGTACTAATGATTTTGCTTCTACCTTCAACAAAAATTCTGAAGTTTTTTAAATATGCATGACTGAACTTGAGAATTGAACAATGAACGATTGTGAATTACTTAATAACTGCTCAACTTGTCCTACCTGGAAATTTTTCAAATTTGTTTAAGTCATAAATTACTTATAAGTTATGAATAATTCAAAGATTTTTTTCAAACAAAGTGCTAGTCTTACAGTTTGGCATAGCAACTATCAAGAATTTCTGGCAGGCATAATTTTTCATTCAAAAAGGGAAATAAAACAAATTTGAAACATAAATTATCTGGTAATTATTATTACACGTTTTTAGATTGATACAGTGAATAAAATTGTAGCACCTAAAAATATGAGGAAAATAAATTAAATCAAGCAGAATAAAAAGCTTTGATTTAGAATATACTCACTGCTTTTAATTTCATTGTAATATATTTTTAAATTCTTACTTATCACACTTGCTTATATAGCACTTATTACCATGGTAAATTAAGTAAATAAAATGTACAGTAAAGAATTTCAGCATTTTGAAATAAAATAACATATTTGAAACACTATACTATATAGATATTCTTAAAAATAAATAATTTACCAAGAAGCTGTAAAACTTTTTTAACATCACCAACTTTAATAGGATTGTAAAGGCATTTTCCTGTTGGTCTTAAATGCAAACATTTACTATTAATAGCCATAAGCATTGATTCCAGTTCTTGTTTTTCTGGAATAGTCAATGTTGTTTCTAAAAATAAAACATTATTTGTAGAAATCTAAAGTATTCTTCTGTAAAAGAATATAGATTATTTTAAAACTCTTCACACAAATTACAATAGCATTAGGAACAAATCAAATAATTTAAAATTGATATTAAAAAGAATGGAATAATTTTTTATCATTTAAATTGTATACTGATGTTTTACACAGTGAGAAGTAATAGTATCTATAATATTTATATTTTGCTATCCATAAACTCAAGTTTTTTAATCCAGTCAAAAATAACTAAATAAATAATATTTAAAGAAATGATTTATAAGAAAACACAAATCAATTCATAACAAAAACCTCGTTATTTTAATGAAACTCACAAGAATTGTAAGAGTAAAATAAATTAAAACTATTAAAGTAACATTTTCAATAAAAATTAAAATATCATTTAAATTGAAATGGATTTTACTTTGCTTTGCACAAAAGGTTTTTAAATGAATAGTGACAATAATGTTTACTTCTGTTTTCATAAATTTAAGTATTTAATGCAAATAAAAAACGTTTTCAATTAACCCTTTGGAGGTTCTATGGGGCATAGAAACAGTCCATTTTCAAAAATCAACAATCATGGAAATATTATTTATCTGTAATCTTAACCACATGGTTATGAAACTTAAATATTGTAACAACAAAGAACTATAATATTATAGAAATGAAGATTTTATAAATCATATTTAGAATCTATTACAGCAAGCTAATATTTAAAATAAAACAGAAAAAAAGAGGCTTTATCAATGTGTGTTTCACTATAAAAGTATTCTTTATATATCAACAAAAAATCTATTAATGTTTTATATATTAATTTATATACCTTATAAGTTTTGTAGATACCTTATAAATTTTGTAATTAAATAATGTATTAAATAAATATAAAGATCAGTTTCCTTTATGGAAAATAATTTACTTAATAAATTTCTCTCAATAGAGAAATAAGAAGTTAATAAATATTTGAAACAAGATATAAGAGACCATTTTGTATTACATGTGTATAGATAGTGACATAATATTTTCATAAAATTAATGAAATAATCTTTCAGAAAAAAGGATCTTAAAATTGCTTACCTGCAACATTTTCTTTTTTTGATTCCACAGTAGTCATAATGAGATTATAAGCACTAAAATGACTAGTCAAATTTCGAATTGCATGAGATCTACTGAAAAATATTTCTGTTTAGATTTCATAGAAGCAAGTTTTCCAACTACTAAACAGTGAAGTACCAAATATAATTTTTTGTCATCAATAAAAGTTACCAAATAAACTGAAAACTAACTCAAATATGAATAATTAAAATAAACAAACAAACATAAAACTAAAAGGAATAAATTTACTAAAAAAATATTACTCAACTTAAGATGTAACATTTATATAATCATAAAATAGGTAATGAGGCACATGGAAGCTTAAAGTTCTAACATGACAAAAAAGATAACATTTTTAGGTAAAATTTTTTTTTTAATGAGTATGTTTTGTAAATGTATAACAGTAACAAATAGACCAATTGATCTATCTACTCTAAAAGTTAACCAATTACACATTTGAGATTGTTACGCAATTTAAATATCTGGGCAAAATAATCCCAAGCAACGACAATATTATAATAGAAATATCAAACAGATTATCTATGGTCAACAGATGTTTCTATGGGCTAAGAAGTCTAATCAAATCTAAATTAATTAATATAAAAACAAAATAAAAAAGACCTGTGGCCCTTTATGGATTTGAATGCTGAGTGCTTAACAAGGCAGAAGAGAACTGATTTTCGAAAGAAAAAAATTGAGGTAAATTTTTAGACTACTAAAAGAAAATAAATAATATACAAAGAACTTTATACAATCATGAAATACACAAAAATATAATGATCCTGACATCATAAAAATAGTAAATGCTTCCTGTATTAGATGGCTAGGCCAGATTTGTACATATGATTTTACCTCCCCCAAAAAAAACTCTTTCAAGAACAGAGAGAGAATGCCAAAAAAGGAAACCTGCTATTAGATGGTTAGATAGTGTGGAAAAGACCTTAAACTGTTAGGGGTGAACCGATGGAAAGCTGTTATGTGAGATAGGGTCAGATGAAGGAAGCTTTGATTAGCAATTTTGTCCTGTAACAAGCTGTAGAAGAAGAATATATTTTGTGAAGCAATTTTATTTTAATGATATTTTGCTTTATTTTTCTACTTACATTGCAAAATTACTTTCATCATTTTTTTTATTTAATTTCTCAATATCATAAATAATTATCATCTAAGTGCATCTTGTCTAAACAAATATCAGAAAGCTTTGACAGTCCACATTTTAAGAATTGACAATTTGCCTTTTAAAAACAAACTGTTTTCCATTTCAAATAATAGCAAGAATTTAGTACTACCAATGCAAAATCCCTGTCTATTATAATCAAACAAAATATTTTTTTATAGATTTAATAAGAACAAAATTTTATATTTTCTATTATTAGTGTTAGTACATATCTATCTCTTACTATTTCTTTAATTATAATTTTAAAAACTGAAAGAAATAATTAAAAAACTATTTAAAATTTTATTACAAAAATTTAAATTATAAAAATCTTCTAGTCAATATTAGCTAATATGGTAGAGTATTGAAGGAACTTCAATTAAAATAAATCTTAAAATAGTAATTTTCCAACCAGTCTTTTTTGTTAGTTTCTAAACAAATTCTATTTTAATAATGAAAGCAAACACATATTGCCACAGTTTCTTTATGGCAACAAATTTATGATGCAGAAATAAAAATGAATTTTGCTTTAAGAATATTTATTCACAATTATCTCAGTCACAAATGGACAGCAAATACTTGGCTTGAAGCTTATATGCAGGCTAAGATAGTTTCTATAACACAGATACTAAATAAACCAAGTTTCAGAGCTGATAACTAAGCGACTCCTCCCTTCCATTCAACTAATTTACTACTTGTATAATAAGGGCATTATTTATACTTTTTTGGAAGCTCCAAGAATGTCTCTACAGTGAGCCAATGGTAACTTGGCTCCTCTTCTTCCTATTGACTAAAAACTTCAAGAATTTTTATATATGTTTGTAGGATAATATCACCAAGCTGTCCTAAGTTTTATGGACTTATGGTAATTAAACAGAAATCTAATACACTCACACAAATATTTAAGCAATTTACATTTTTTGTAAACAAGACTTGTTTATACAAGGCATGTTACTTTAAAAAATTGACAAGAATGAAAATTTTGATAAAATATTTATCATACTGTTTCACAATGCTATTAATTAACTTATTATAGTATTTTACTTTATAAGTTAAAGTTTTCTTAAGAAAAAAATTTGCAATTTTACCCTCAGAAAAATTATTTTCATTTACACAACTATCTTTCTTAACATTAAACAATATAAACTATATATTTTCCTTTGTTTTATAAATTATGTTTATATGTCGAATTATGGATAAATTGCGATGTTAAAAAGCTACTTAAATGAAAAAATGGTTTTAATTATGTAAGTAAAGTGAAATTTCTAATTTTATTTTCCAAATATATATATATATATATATATAACTTTTAAATGATTTTTGTCTTTTCAAGTTCTAACTTCACAAATAACATTTGGTTATATTAAGCCCATCACAAAAATTCCACATTTAACATTGTTTTGCCATTAATATCACCCATAATATTGAAAGAACATTCAATTAACCCTTTTTGGGTGCACATTTATTTGAATAATTTTTTGATTTGAAATAAACAAGAATGAACATGTTAAATACTGTCTCATTTTCAATGACGTATCAAAATGTCATGTGTGACTTAGGCCAAATTAATGCATGACATTCTAATACGTCAAATGCGGTCAAAAGGTTAAATTTTTAAAAATGTAGTTGTAACTCTTTCCTTAAAAAAAAAAAATACATTTCAGTATACTATCTTGAGTAATTTAAAAACATGATAATACAATTATAAAATATGAAAACACTAACTGTTAAAACTTCCAATAAAACTGGGTCTTTATGGGTCTCTTAAACTGAATTCTCTTTACATTATTCATTACAGGGAAGCATTCACATTCTGAAGTATGAAAGCTCTAAACTTCTAAAAACATTTTAATTAAAATCTGAACTCAAAAATTTTTCAAAAGAGGGAACTCTATCCTCCACTCTAGAGTTCTAGAAGCTTACTACAAATGTAACATATTAAAACAAAGAAATGGAGAAAAATATACTTAAACAATACATATGTGTCACAGGAGAAAAACAAATATAAAAATAAGAGATACAATTATTAATGAATAGCATAACATTATAGATGCTTAATGAATCATTTTCAGCAATTACCTTTTATTTTTTCTCACATTGTAAGAATATAGGAAAAGTTAAGAAATTTAGTTCAAGGATATTAATTATTTGGCTCCCATTGGTTTCAAAAGAATATCTTGTTAAGAAACTAGGATAAACTTTTGATCTTGTTCATTTTTGAAAAAAAGATACAAAGCTAAATTTTCAATTTATTAGCTTATTTCTCAAAATATTGTCCAAACACTCTTTTTAAGTTGTCATATCTATCATATAAGCAAAATCCATGTTATTACATTAGATTTTTATTAATACATAGAAATCAGCAAAAAAAAAAAAAAAAAAAAAAAAGAAGACATCAAATTTATTAATTCAATACATGAAAAGTCATATGTTACATACAAACTGATGCAGTAAAAATGAAGCAAAAACGTTATTAAGAAAAAGTGTAGAGCATATATTCATACGAATATGTTATATTTGTGTTTATAATAACTTGTTTTAATGTATCATTATTATTCAATTTGTGTAATTATTTTCTAAATACTTATTAAGTAAAAATAACAATTTTTAAAACAACGTATAAATAAGCTTACAAAATCTAAGACAGCTTGCTCAACATTTGATTTTAATTTTAGTGGTGAAATATAAATTCACAGTACCAAAGTTTTTAATTGATAGACCAATAAGAACCAAATTACTATATGCTCACTATAGAAACATTCTAGAAACCTCCAGGGAGAAATGTTCCAGGAGCAATCACAAAACTATAATTATAGGCCTCAACCAAGCAGTGAGTCCACTGAAAATTAATTTATCAGTTTGATGCCTGAGTTTTTAGCTTTGAAAAATTCTGTACAATAGAAACTGCAATGTCCAGACATCTTTGCTAGGGTGCGTGTTGCTCACTCACCTGGGGAGTAAAAAATTAAAATAAGAGAGAAGCATTCCCCTCTAGCTGACAGGAGGTCGAGTGTAAATTTGTGTTCATTAATTTCTTTATAAATATTTTTTCATATTTATAACGAACAAACTGTGTCATTCAAACCAGTTGACTCTTTATTTATAAGAACCAAATAAATCAGATTTCCAGAAGAAGAAAAAACTACAGAAACAGGAATTTTTTTCAGCCAGTGTAAAAGCTTCAAACTGAAGTTTGTGTTGTCAATTTAAGATTGAGAGAGCTACAAACAAATTGTTTGTTCAAATAAAAAACTAATCTTTATTTTTGGAATATCACATTCTCTTCTTTATGAAGAAAACTCATAGCAATAAATTTAAAATGTAAACAAATAGGTCACAAGAGATGAAACAAATATTCATATACAACAGAAAAATATTTTCATTTAATATTTCCAGTAAATGAAGATGATAAATGTAAAAACTTTAGTAAATGAAATCAAATACATTTCATACTTAGCAAATATTTGTATATTTAGAAATATTTCTAGAAATAAATATTTTTAACAAAACCTAAATTTTCAGAATGAACACTGTAACAAATCTAAATCAGTAATGAAAAATAAATACAATGTTGTCATTTGAGAGAAATATGAAAATTTTTTTCTCTAAAGAAATTCAATAAAAAAATTTGATCTAGGAAAATTAAGATAAAAGTTTATCTGGAATGAAATATTTCATTCTTGAGGAACATATAGACTGAAAAAAAAAATGATTTCTAAGAGTTATTATAAGTCTTAAATGTATCTAAAAATTTAAAAGTTTCTAAAGATTTCTTAAAATTAATTAACTTTGTTTGTTTTATTAATATATAATAATTAATATTTCTGTTTTACAGCATATTAAATTTATTAAAATGAATAGGTAAGCTTAAAATGCATGCACATACGTTAGATTATCATTTAATTCTTCTGTGGATTCATTTAGCTGCAACTTTACTTTGTTGAAAATGGAAAATCTACAGCAATGAGGACATCCAGGTGGTAATCCAGCATTAGGAATAAGGTAACACTCAGGATGAAACAGATGAATTATATCATTATTTTTTTCAAGGTGTTCAAATTGACAAATTAAAAATTCTCCCTGAAAAATTGTGGAGAACACATGAGTATAAAAACGAAATAAAATTATTAATTTGAGTCATATATTACTTAACTTTATTAGTTGCAAACCAAACATTGGTGATGCAGTTAGTTCCTTTTTCTAACGGTAGTTAAATTTGATATAGATAGATTGAACATTAAAAAATACATATAAACAGGTAATTGTTAATATGAAATACAAGTTTAATTTTTACTAAAATTATTATATTTCAAAAATAAATTTTTAACTGTCTTTGCATACATTGATAAAGTAAATATTACAAAATGTGCACTATTTGAAAATTATTCATATTTATGAAACCTTTTTTAATTTGAATAAGAGAAATAATATCTATATATGCACAAAACAATCACCATTAAAATTTCAACATACATTTTACACAATAAATGACACATGGAAAAAAAATTTGACACATAGGAAGGAATGAAATAGGAACAGACTACTAATTTACTTTGTAAATGTAGATAAATTATAACAGGCATAGTGAGTCTATATTTGGTATACTATTAGGAACAATTTCTCTTTTTAATAACATGTTAAATGTTCTACCAAAAACTGAATCTATTTATTTTAGCTTTTATGTTAGTTCTAAAAATAATGGATAATGATTAAAATAATGAAAGGGAAATTTTTCAAAAATAATGAATGAGGATGAATTTTATACCTTAATTAAATACATTTTGTTAGGAAAAACTGTTCTAGAAATAAAATTTTAAGCATTACCATTACTCTCTATTAATACTATAGACATAGGATTTTATAATTTTTAAAACAAATTAAGAGAAAAAACTTGTTGCAAATTTCAGTATCACTTTCCAGATTCCCTAGATGCTAAAAACAATTTATTTTTCTTGCATACATCAAAATGTTTTGGTTTAATAATACAGTTTTTCCTTTTTTTAGCATATTTTACATATTTTCTATGAATTATTATTAATTCATTTACTTAAAGTATACATCTGATAAGTATATGCTAGTTAGTCAAATAACTTTATTTAAAAAAAATAAATATATATATATATGTGTGTGTGTGTGTTACATTTAAATTAAATCTACTTGATTTTTCAAATTACAAGCTAGTCTTTAACTAAGTTAATAAGTGAACCAATTAAACTAGAAATAGCACATGAATATGTTCAAGATAGTAATGCAGATTATGAGTTTCAAGATGATAACTAAGTTACCTCAGTACAGAAAACTCCACATTTAGGACAACAATGATGATGTTTAAGTCTCCATAAATGAATATCACAGAAGGTTCTATATTTCACAGTTTTTGAAGGAGTAAGTAAACACTGTACAGACACATCTCTGCGGCAAGCTACAATCTAAAAACAAAACATGATTGATTTTAGTGATAATTGGTTAAAAATAAATACAAGAAAAGTAACAAGCTCACTAAAAATACTTCACTTTTTCATTAATTGTGTCTTCAGCTTCACAAACCAGCTGCAATGGTTCTCCATTGAAAAGACATGGAACACCATCTTTAGAGCAGATACAAAATGTATTTGAATGCATCAATTCCTATTAAGGATAGTAAACAACATATATTACACAATATTTAACTTTATACAGCTTTTATTGCAGTTAAATAACAGATAGCATTAAGCACCATTATTTTTCATAGAAGTCATAATTTTATAAAAGAAATCACAAAAATTAATAGCTTAACATCAGCATTATTAAATAAGGTAAAACGTTTTTGTAATGCTTCAAATTTATGTTTATAAATGAGAATATTATTGCACAATAAGCAATAGTAAAACACAATTCCTTAAGTTTGGAATAGATGTTATTCATAATGAAATTTACTAAAATTCAACAGCATCTAAAGGTATTTTAGTTGCATTTTAATAAACAATTAAAAATATAAAATTATTCAGCAAATATTTTATTAATGCTATAAATTAATAATTCATTTTTTTCCATAGTAGTTAGCTGAGATGAAAAAAATTAAAAGAGAAGAATATTTGCTGTCACAGGAAATAAAAAAATGAACATGGGAAAACGTGGAATATTTCAATACAAAACTAGTAGCCAAATAAATTTCATTGAAAACTATTTGCTGCTAACTGAGCTACTACTATTTCTCTTCATATATGTCATTTCCGATCAAATGCTTTTATTTTATGTAGTACATTTTATGCTCGGTTACATTACAATTTGAATTTTCTTATCAATACTAAGTTTTTCTAATTTATTATTTATACACCTAACAAAGAAATGCACTCTTATAGATTGTTATAAATTTAAAATAACAGTAAAAAAATCATATAATAAACTAAGAAAATCAATGACTTTTTTCACTGGTGACAATGAAACAAAGAATGACACTTTTAATTGGTTAAACCATTTTATTGTGCCCCATAAAATAAATAGAAATAACACTTTAGTATTGCACTTTGCAAAGCATTTTGTCAAGTTCAGAAATAACACTTTAATAGTTATTTCTGAACTTGACAAAATGCTTTACAGAAATGTTTTAAAGACTACAATTTAAATGATATTTAAATATACATATAAAATAGATAATAAAATCATTCATGAAGAAAATCATTGCCTCTAACTATACATCTGATAGGCATTGTTTGCAATGTTTCTGTAATCAATTACAATTCTGTAAAACTGAACAGAAAGAAGATAAAAATTTTAAATAATTTGTGAAATTTAAGAGTTGCGCACAATAGAAGCAGCAGTGGTTTGGTTGGTTAGGGTGTTGCTCATATTATCAGAAGACAATGAGTTAGAATTCCAATTTAACTATAAAACTATATTTTTTATCAATTTAACAATATATCTATATGAAATGATAATTGGGGGGTCTTTTGCTTTGTTCTTGCTTCTAAACTACACAGACTTCCACCTAAGTGGTAGAGTCCAACTCTGAACTCAGCACTGGTAACCCACATTATTATGCACTGCATTATGATTGATATATAGATAATTTTAAACATTTTGTATATTTCCTTTCCAACCACAGAATTTTAAATTATTAAACTGTTTCCTGAGTCAATAAGATCAGTAAAATTGAAATAGAAAATAAAAATATTTTTATGAATAGCAGTTATAATTTAATAAGTTGTAAAATAATTTATAAAACAGTATTATAAGGAGCTTCTCCAAATCCCAAATTTTTACTTTTGAAGTTCATTAATTAAAAATATTGAAAATAAAACTTTTGGAACAACAAATTTCCTTTTCTTTTCTTTAATGATTGCTTGTACTTCAAACTGAAAGTGCACACACATTTGTATTTGAATTAAGTAAATATTAATTTACTTAACTTTTTTAAAAAATATCTTTTTGATAATTTTAAAAGGAGTGTTTCTTTTTATTGTAATAATAATCTCAATAAAACATAGTACATAAACATAGTAAATATCAATCAATGCTCTCAATAAAATACAGTACATAAATAAAAATTTATGAAAATGGATTAAGTTTTAGGTAACAAAAATGTTTACACATTTATAGTTAATGAAATTTAAAAAAAAATGAAATAAAAATTTTGATAATACCTCATTTCTAAAATAATTAAAATAAATAATTTATAAAATTTAAGAGAATGAAAATGAATTGTATTATGATTTAAACTTTCATAAACAGGAAAGAGCACATAGCTTGGAATACATTTATCAATAATTTGACTAATTAATACAATATTTTTTAAAAATTGCACAAAAAGTCATAACAAATACTAAAAGTTGGATAAGTTCATAAAGAATCAATTTTGTAAAATCGAGAGAACAAGGCAAATGAAAAAAATCAAAGCATGGGAAAAGTTATAGCAATATTAGTGCCAACCACAGCAGAATTAATATAACAACATGCAAATGCTTAAATCTATAGTAATAGAATCATCAATTCAATGAATTCATGGTTATACATACAATTAAAATTTGATGTTTTAACATTGAATAACAATTACTTGAATGCTATAAGAAAAATTAGAAGTTAAAGAAATAAAATACGCATATTACTTGCAAAGACAGATCACCATCTTTTGTGTCATCATCAGAAATTTCTTCACAGGAAGAGCCTGAAACAGTTAAATTACAATTAATCATAAAATAATTCAGAAAATATTATATAAAATGATAATGTCATTGAAATATAGAAAAAAAGAAACTAAATTTAAATTTCTTTTTTTCCAATTTGATAAAAGCTCTTATTTAAGAAGCAAATTAAAATTGTAGATAATTTTTAATTATTAAATTCCATACAGACTATAGAAACATCATTAATAAGAATATTTCCTCCACAAAATTAAATATCATAGAATACCAGATATTTAAATTACTTTTAACACAATAATAATTAAATATTTTGAGTATACAGTTAAGAATTAAAATATTATTTTTAAGGGCTAGTACTTTCAAAATTCGCTTTAACCTTTGTATGATAGTGCTCCTTTGTTTAAGATGATTCCTAGAGATGAAGCAGAAAAAGCTGCACTTTAGGATGAGGGTTTTGCACTGATTGTGATTTTGGGTATCATTTTAGATTATTACATTAGTTGTCACATACATTAAATGAATGTTTAATTAGTTGTCATATACATAATGGAATAATGCTTTTCCTTTAATTAACATGAAAATATATAAAACATTATATTTGTAGAGAAATATTTTCTAAAAGTGTTATTCGAAATTTTCTGAAGCTTTTCTTGACAAAACACATTAATAAAGTTTCAAATTAAAAAAAAAAAAAAAA
>JAPDSC010085923.1:49028-63551 GCA_026290005.1 Latrodectus geometricus | reverse complement strand
ATTCTAAAAAGAAAATGCATGACAGTGCCCAAGCAAATCACAAAACTAGTAACTATCATACACTTCAACATGATAGCATTTTTTTATGAGAGTGTGTATTTTCTGATACAAAATTTTAACATTAATGATTGATGCAAATGAACTCAAAATATGGACAAATAATGTATAAATACAAACTATTGGTTTAACTAGTGTTCAATGGTGATTATATGCACATAAGGACAGAAATGAGACATATTGTTTGAAAAGGATTCTGTATTACTAAAAACATATAAGCCAGAGTGGGAATTCAACCCAAAAACTATTGAACTAAAGACCAAATAGTTAACTTTTAAACCATCATCTTACCTACAACAAACTGATGAAAACTTATCAAAAATCAAAAAAAATGTGACACATTAAAAAATTTAATAGATTATTGGGCTTAAAACATTTATTGGTGTTACTGGACCAGATCAAGAAGTGAACACAAAATTTCCATTAGTTTTAATTAATAGATTTGAAAACACATTATAATATAAAAATATATTACCATTGGAGTCTGTCTTTTTCAAGATGTAAATTGCTGATCCCTCTTTGATAATATCTGAAATGAAAAGAATATGATATTTAATACAAAAAATTCCCAAAAAGATCCCATTCAAAATTCTACATATATTGGATATGCCAGCATGTAGAAATAAAAAATAACAAAATAATGACCACTAGAATATGCAATCAAATTAAAGACATGAGATATTTCAGTATGTTATAAAAAATATTTTTTTACAATATTCATTGAATATCATAACATCAGATACAAGAAAATAGATACAATACAGATACAAGAAGATAAACATCAGATACAAGAAAACAAGGTTACCACTAATATTATCTGAAATTTTAACACAGGATAATAACAAGTGAATCATTTGAATTCTTTAATAAAATAGATTTTAAAAAAAGCAAATATGTAAATAAATTAGAAGTATAATATGAATGCAAAAAAAAAAGGATGAAACTGAAACCTTATGTAAAAAAAAATAGAAGGTAATATTTACCATTTGGATTAGCATCATATAATCTCCGATTCAACTGTTTATGTGCAAATGTCTTCAATGCAGTCTTTTTCCCATGAGATGAATGAAGATTTTTGTCTCCACCAAGAGATTTTTTGGCAACAGTGAATGGTTTCACAAATGTTTTCAATGCAGCACGCATGTTTGGAGTAGATTCCATTTCTGAAGGATCAAACAAATTTGTAGCAAGACTGGGGGATCTATCTTTAGTAATTCTATCTCTATCAAGTTCCTGTGTATTTTCTAAATTTTTATCTTGTAAATTCATTAATTCAGTTTCATCTGAACCAGTAATTATGTTCATTTCATCCACAGCAGTTTGATTTTCTTCAACCTCACAATGTACAACTTGTTCAGTAAATAAAGTTTGTTCAATCGATTTATTTGTTTCTCCTTCTAGAACCGTGGGAAGTATAAAATGTGAATTTTCTTCCTTAGGTGTTAATTCGACTTCAGGAAAAAATGGTTCTGGGAAACTTATTCCAGGTTCACTACTTTCAACAGGTTTTATAAATTCATCAGGAACAGAAATCTGATCTTCAATTTCTTTTTCGACATAAGGATCAGTGATTTCTTTAATGGCTCTTTCTAATATGTCACCAATATTTTCTTGGACATTTTGCTCACAATCTTCAAAAATGCTTTCTGACAATGCATTGTTTATATGCTCATTAGCAACGGGAAATTTTGAAAAAGATACATCTTCTATAAATGACAAATTTTTTTCTTCAGAAATGACTTCTGAAGTTTCTTGGCATTCTTTATTGGTTGAATCTTGCATTATTTCAGCCATGTTCTTTTCAATATTGACTTCCTCTAAATCTTCAACATCTTGTTTTGTTCTTTTAAATGATGAATCTGGGGAAGAATGATTAAAGTCAGATGAGTATTCTGAGGAGGATGAAAAAGAAATCTTGCGTTTTTTACTAGTTGCATAATCATAAAAACTGCATGATATAAAATCATCAGGAGTAAACTGATTAACTTTAGGAAAGCTTTTCTTTGCTTTCGATCTTATTCTACAATTAAGATTGTCAAGAAATGTTTTTCTTGATTTTGATAAAGTTGCTTGATTATTTTCTAATATTTTATTTATTGAATTATTGTTCTCTGAAGAAAAAATAATATTTTCTGAATTATACTCATCTTCAGAGATAGAATGTAGTGAATCACAAGGTTTAAAGCTTTCACTTGGTTTTGCTAATATCATAGAATTAGAATCATTACTTGCAATATTTTTACTATAAATTTTTGTAAAATCTTCAATTAGATTACAATTACTCCTTGTAACAGAATTTTGAAATTCCTCTTCTGGTGTTTGTTTGCCGGTATAGATCAATGTCTGGACATTGTTTGGTGTAGGTACTTCATCAGTACATAATTCTAAATTTTGAATATTATTTTCACAATTTTTTACATATAACTTAGAATTAAAACTCTTTTTAGCTTTTGATGGTCTTAACTTCTCAGATTCCCCCTGATTAAATTCTATTTCAGATTTTTCTAAATCAACTGAGTATTTCTTTAATATCTTATTTTGTAAACTATTTTCAAAAGAGTCAACTGGATGTTTAGGAAATTGAGTATTTTCACTCCAAGTATTACTCATTGGTAAAGCAACATTAAAAGATAAAGGCTTAACTTCATCTCTAAATTTAATCACTGGAACTTCAGTGTGCTCATTTAAATGGTTTAGTTTATAATTAAAAGAATTATTTTGATTTGTTTTATCAGAATATATAAGACTACTTTGTTTATTAATTAAATATTTGTTCTCTTTCAACATTCTTTGATTACTTCTGATACAATCTTTATCCAAAATGCTAGTAATTTCCTTGTTAAGTAAATTGGGCTCAGAAAATTTTAACCCATTGTAATGAAAATTAGATTCATGATTTAAATCACTTTCATTGGTCAGAGAAACAGAATTATAACAAGAATCTATTAACAAATTTCCTGGATGTAATATGTTAGAAGTCTGAACAGATGAGGTATCTAACTTTTCAGATGTAAAATTAGTTGATAAAATTCTATTTAATTTTATATCATTGACACAAGTGTTTTTTGTTGATGTTAGTTTACAAGGCACATCAAGAGTAGTTGTATTATTCACACCAAAGCAATCCATTGATTTATGTAAGATGTCAATTTGGGTATCACATTTTAAGTTAGTATTTACATTAGGAAGAGTTTCTACAATCACATTAGTTAACGCTTTTGGTTCTAAACCAAGATTAGAATTTTCTTTCATTGTAATTGACGATTCTTCAATTTTCTCTATTAATTGAGAATTCCTATCAGAAATATTTGAAGATAGTAATTCTTCAAATGATTTTGAGCTAATGTAGGAAGCACTTGGTGAGTGAAAATCAATTGATGATCTTGTACCTAGAATTGGAAAATTGGATATTCTCTCTGAATTTGAATTAATATCATTAGAATTTGTAACAGATGAATCAACGACTAATAATTTAGACTGGGATGATAATTTAAGATCTGACTCTATTAAAGAAGGTTCAGTTGTAATATTTGTCAAATCTGTTTTAGAACATAAATTTATGTCAATGCTACACTCAGATTTATCAATTATAGAATTTCTCCCAGAATGAATTGGCGAGTAATTAACACCTTGAGAATTTGAATCAAATCCAGTAAAATTTGACACTGGTACATAATTTGTTGTTTGGGAATCTTCATCATGGACATTTGATGACTCCGTAGAAATAGAATTGATGATATTCTGTAGTAAAGGTTGTGAATTAGTATTTACATCAAAAACAGTTTTAGAATGGCTAGTTTGTATCAATTTTGAACTAGAATCAACATCTATAGATGCTGCCAGAAAATCCATTGAAGCAATAACAGGTATGTCATCTTTTGAAACCATATTAGCAGAAATAGTGGAAGGAAAATCTGTTAATTCTTTTGAGTTGGTATTAGCATTAGATAAAAGAAAATTAATTGATGACTGTGAATTTAAATCTACATCAGATGAAGTTACAGGAAGATTAAAAGTCAATGAATAATTTAATTCTCCATCACAGGAACTTTTTACAACTTTATTTGAAAGTATTTTGGAGTGAAGGGTTGATGAATTTAAATCAAAGGAAGATTTTACACTACCTTCTTCTGTAACTTTGTCTACTGATATGTTACTTTTTGGAATTTCAGGAAAAGTTTTAGAAGAAATATCAATAAGTTCTTTAGCATTTGTTTCTACATCAGGAATTGACAACATTCTAATAAAATCCTTAGTATTTGACTTAAAATCCAATGAATTTTCTGAAATATTGCGTATAAAATTTTTGCTAGGATCGATTTCATTTGAAGAATTTTGTGCAGAAATATCATTTATATGATTCAAAAGTGCAGAATTTAATGAACTAGTAACTAAGTGCATATTTTCTTCAACATTCTGAGAGCATTCAGAAGTTGTATTGACAAATATAGTGGAATTTGAGTCAATTACAGAATTTCTAGACAATATATCAAGAAAAGAATGTTCTATTTCACTTTTAACAGGAATACCTGTCGAATGACACTCATTAGGTACATTTGAAGAAGCCTCATAGAAAATCTTTGAGGAAAAATTATCTTTTGAACTTTCAGAGCCGTGCAATTCTTTATTGTCCTCAACAGATAAATTTTTTACTGTCCTATATACTTCATCAAGTTTTAATAAGCATAAAATTTCATCTTTTTTTGTTATTGAATTGTGATCTTTTTGTATAACATTATTTATACTACATTTGTTTTCAGTTATTTCAGGCAATGGCAAACCTTCAAATGAGAAACTATTATAATCAGTATTCTGTGTTTTGTGGAGTGTTTTTTCAGTTTTTCTTCTCCTTTTAGCAGCAATGTATAACTCTCTTTCTTCATCAGTATCAAAAAATCTGCTAAGAATATTTTCTGAACAGCTTTGATCAGACGAAGATGTTGAAGGTGGGTGTTTAGAAATTTTAGCACAGCAATAGGTATCAAATGACAAATTTGTGTCAGTAAGTGGCTCAATTTGGGTGTCATATAACTGATCTAAAGAATTTTTAATTAGAGGAAGTTCTTTAATAAATGATTGATTCACCTCTTCAGAACTAGTTTCTGCTAATCCATAATTATTTGAGATAGTTTCAACACGTAACTCATTTGAATGAGTATCAGTTTTAATACAAAATGATTCTTGACTTTCATTATTCACAACACTCTTTCTCAATAGATGATCAAGATTGCTTTCTTTAGAAGCAAGGGAGGCATTGAGTCCTAAATTTTCACGCAGCAATTTGTTGGAAGTTTGGATATTTTGAGTCATTGAGATGGCTTACAAATATTGCAAAGAAAAACAGCACAGGCATTAACGTCAGATAATAACTAATGGACGTAAGTATTTGTGAAATCCAATAACAAATTCAAAAAAGAAGTGGAGTTATTTTTTTCCTCATTTACATGTTAACTCATTTGAAGGCTATCAATTTATTCAAATGCTATAGGCACAATTATCATTTTTAACTATCCATCTCTTCATTGACCTAAAAATAGTAATATATCAGCAATGAAAATTTAATAGTTTTTAAAATGCTTAATTATAATAACTTTTATTTATGCTCTCAAGTAAAAAGTTAAGACTTTTAAAAAATGTAAAAATGCTCCAGTTATTAAGCCATTTTGAAAATAGTTTACAAAATAAGAACCACTCTAGTTTGCTTAATATTTGCACACCATATATTTCCAAGCATTTTAATATATAACTTAATAATAGACAACAGTAAAAATAATATTGCTGACCCTAGATTAACTTGATATATTTCATTTGTATTAATTACTTGATGAAATGAATTTAAGCTTCATTTCACCAATTTGTTTATTAATAATCAAAATTTTAAATGTTTATTAATATATATAAATAGTAAAAGTAGCAATAAGTACATTTGACAAAAGATATAGAAACATTAGAAAAGATATAGAAACATCAGAAAAGATATAGAAACATTAGAAAAATGAATACTTGTCAATCATTTATAAACTTATTTATGAACACACAAGCTTTAAAAATTTAATAAATAAAAGGGCTAAAATGTTTTTATTCAATAGAAATAATAGTACATATTGATTAAAATACAAGACATAACAAAAGAGATATTACAAGAAAATATACTATCATAAAAATGGAATATGGTAACTTCATATCTTCAACATTATAACTACTGGAAAAATCAAGGGCTAATATATTTTAAGCTCACCAATAGCAAGCTACTCACACTTTAATTTAGCTCAAATAATAAACGTTAATGTGTTTACTAAAAGTGAATGTAAGGCTATATATATAAATTATTAGCCATTAGTGACTGGTGAAAACATATATTCTTTCCAATGTAAGTTGCAAATAACACTCAGAACATCTACGAATCAGCCAATAAGTTGGCTTTAAATGCATTCAATTAAGCAATATCTCCAAAACAGTAGTCAATCAGACTGGCTAAATGTGAGGTTTTCCAGTTTACAAGTAATCATTTGATGACTGCAATATGATTGAAGAAAATATAGTTTAATTTGCGTTTCTTGATTAAAAAGAAATTGTATCAATTATTAAAGACACTCATAAGATTACTTCTGATAATTAAATCCCTGAAAATCAAGGAAGGCTTAAATTTCCCATTTTCAATATATTAATTACCTTTACTCTGAGGTGTAGTGAACATATGTCAGAAGAAAAGGATTTCTTACTTTGATGTCATTCAACTAAGAGTAAGTCTTTGAGGGGGGAAAAAAAAGTCAAACAGAAATCCTGAAGGCAGTTTTATTCCTGATAGCACTCCTTTCTTTCTTTTGAATAATGTAAGGAAACTCTTTTTCAAGGTGCTTATGCTGACAAGATTTGCTTCAAATTTATTCAATTGTTATTTTTCTGCTTAGTTATACATTTTATTCATTGTCTTTTAATACTTATATTATTTAGAATTTTTATGGAGCAATATACATAATTTTCTTAAAATTCAAGAAATTAAGCTTTTTTTATACATGAAAAATTAAAAAACAAACTGATAAAAAGTTAAGATATTTTGCACTCCCAATTCTTCAAATGATTCAACCATTAAAAAGGATAAACTATAGAGGGAAGAAATGGCAAGTAAGCTACATTAAATAAATATTTTAAAAAAGTACCTAGTCATTTGTAAAGAAAATATTTTTTAATATGTTAAGAAAATAAAAGGAAAGTATAGTGACATTTCTAAGAAATACCTTTTTGAATCAACCCAGCAATTAACTATTCAAAACATAAAACATTCTACAATGCATGCAAATTTTTCTGAACTCTCAAGGAAAGCAATTTAAACTTGAGGCTTTTCAGAAAACTGAGCAAAATTTCAATCAAATATAAAAATTTACTTTTAATGTTACTGTCTTTTAATGCCACTGTAGTAAATAATAATTACCAAATCTAGATACTCATAAAACTTATAAATTGCATTTAATTTCTTTTCAATACATTAAATAATAAATTAATCAGACAATATACATACTATGAATCAAAGCAAATATTTTAAACTTGTTTCATATAGCAATAAAAAAACATGGTATATAAAACTACAAAACTTAAACTCACCAAAAAAGAGTTACACCTTTGGAACAGGTATTTTTAACAAAAAAAAAAAGAATCTAAAACAAAGAAAAATTTATATTAGAAATGAAGCTAGAATAAACATATAATAATATTAATAAACACATACAATTTTTTTCCCAGTTTAATAAAAAACTTTTTTTTACTTTTATCCAATTAATTTTTTCATTGCTTAGATATTTGAACAAAAATGTATATAATTTAACATTGATACATTTATTTACATATAAAAGTGTAACAACTGAAAAATAATTAAGTTACATACAAACATTTGAAGAACAAATGTTGTTTATTTAGCTTAGATTCACTACAATATATAAATGCAAACCTAATTAGATTTAATTTTATTCAACTAGAATAAATTAAAAGTTACAACACCATTCAATATTCTTTTTTATAAAGATCTATTTTGAACATAAATGAATAAATGTTTTATTTTAAAATACATAGGCAAAAAATGTATTCGTCAAATTAGCAGCTACATAGGCCGTTGCTTGCCAATAATGCTGAAATCTACAGGAAAAATTTGTCAGTGCTTCATACTCATCCAAATGTCTCATCGTCATTGGCCATCCATTATTACATAAAACATACAATGGCAAATCAGCTAGTCCAATGCAAAATAAATTATTCTGTAGACAGTCATGTTCCATCAATAGTCTAAAAGATGCAACTTTATGAGGGTGGTCAAGAACAATAGTTTCGTTGAGAGAACACTCCAAGACTTGCCCTCACAAGCCCAAGTGGCAAAATCTCAAAAAGTCTTTTGATATATTAGCGATGTTGGAAGCTTAATAGAATGGAGGCTTGGACTCATTTTTGACTTTTGGAATACCGTAGCCCCCTTTTTCACAAGCTTATCAGCTATCTCATTCCCATAAATACTGCAGAGCATATGCAAAAAATAAAAAATTCTATTTCATTTATAGCACTCTTGATAATTTTATAACATAAAAATTTAAACTAACTAACATTTTAAATACTTTATTCAATTAAAATTATTTCAAAGTGTAATATTTAACTTTTTATAAGGCAACAAAGATAAATAAGCAATAATTTAGCTGTTTTCTATTGAAATAATTTTATTTACTCAATTCCAATTTTAAAATTTTTGTATGAAAATATAAAAAAAATTTCTTAAAATGATTTTTAAGTACAAAAATTTAGAAAACTAGATTTTTAAAGTTTATTTAGTAAAAATATTAAAAAAAAATTCTTATAAAATTATACATTATATATTTTAACAAATGAACAGAATAAATTTGATGTGATAAATATCTCAAATATTCAATATTTCCTGCAAAATAAAGTTTGAATAAAATCAAAATAAAACTTAAAATAGAATTTATGAAAATCCCAGTTAGGTAGTTACTATAATGTGAAACCCCAGCATGTTTTAGTTCCCAAGCATCTTTCGTACTCAGATTTATCAAGCCACTGAAGGAATGAAAGTATGACAGTTTTATTAAGTTATAATGCGGCTAAAATTGTTGTGTCAAGTATTAAAAATCAAAAGCAATGGATATTAATACAAAACTTCTACTAGAAGATATCACTTGACATTATTTTTATAAAGTTTAATATAATTTAAAATGTTGAGTAAATAGGAAATGTTCAAAATATCAAGTACAAGTAATTTTATTTCAAAGTTTCTTATAACACAGTTTCGCTTTCATAGAATACGAGAAAATTAAGAAACTCTCCACCACTTTATCAAATAAGATAAGAATACAGGTAAACCCTTTTTACAATACTGCATTTTTTATAACATGCCATGATAGAATTTTTGTTAAACATATTTGAAAATTCAATTACTTTAAAATAAAGAAAAAATTAATGCGTACTGTTGTTATCTTCAAATGAAAACATAAATTACTCAGTGATTATTATATTACCAATCATTCATAACTTTATAAGGAAAGCATCACACTCCATGCAACATCAAAATATTGCTTCTTACATCAAACATTATTCCTTATTTTAATTATTAAATCAAATATTTAACCTTTAAAAGATGCTGCATAAAAAAACAACATACACAAGTATTTTAGACTCTTAGAATAAGAGATTTCAAAACTATCAACTCTAATATCAAATGATTTCAGAACATTGCTCAACTTATAAAAAGTAAAACATACATATAATATCTGCACTGAACTTGGGACAATTGTAAAAGATGCTGAAGAACTCGGCATAAGATGAACTGATAGATTTCATGCAGTTTCAGTTTTGTTACCTGATTTCATGTTACTTTTGTTCTGACTACAATTGTCTTTTAATCTGCTATTAGAAATAAAAAAAAAAAAAATAATTGTACATTAAAAAATTATTAAGCGAACCACTAGTTCATTTACTGCATATATTTAAAAAAATTTTTATTACAGATCTATTTATTGTAAAATAACTATTCTTCTACTCTAGCATTGCTATGACAATCTGGATCTCTATTCCCTTGTAAAGAATTTAGTTGGGATTTGTGGCACAAGGTCCAAAAAGGACAAGCTGCTATAAAGAATTTAGAGCCGAGAAACAAAGAATCCACAAGTTGATTTAATTTATATTAATACTTATTTTAGTAATAGATTACAATAACAAATTGTATTAATGTTTAAATTTAACGCCAAGAGTAAGTGTGAAGTGTTTAATAGTGCAGCTATTGGGATGTTAATAGAAATGCAAACTATAGGGAAAATATTGCTAGAGAATATATAGGAAAATATATAAATGGTTCCTTTTTAAACTATAAAAATGAATATCTATATAGAAGTAAAAACAATGGAAAGCAAATATGAATTTAAACTTTATAACATAAACTTTGTTTAATAAATCATATTAACACACCACATTTATCAATGTACAATTTTTTAAGAACAATAATTTTTTGCTAATAAAACTTAATTCATTGGCATGAGAACCCACATGGAGGCCAAAGCTTACATGGCCTACATCTGTTTTCATGAATAAGGGCCCTGGAAAATAAAGCAGATGTTCAAGTTAGATGATTAGCAATAGCCAATTATTTCTACACAAAAATTTCAATACACATCAGTCAATTCATTTATGGTATTACCAGAAGTTAACAAATTTTAGAATGTGTATCTGTTACATATAAATATTTAGTGTTGAGGTTTTAATAGTTAAAATAGCCTTTAAAATTAAAATCAATCTAAAATTTTAGTCATCAATAATTATACCTTTGTTCCAATTCTTGGACAAAAATAAAAATGACTCTCCCTTAAAGTTAAATATTTATTAGATAGTAACATAATTATCTAACATTGCTTCTACTCTTCATACAATCAGTATAAGCAAACACCTAAATAAATGTTTCCAGATAAAGTCTAATATATTATTTGTATCAAAAATTATAAACTCTTTATGTTCAAATTGTGGTAAAACTATATTTGAGGATGCCCCTTTGGTGATTTTTGTTTCGCTGAACAACACACAAACAGGTAAGGTGGCCAAAACATATAAAATTGTTATTCAAATCATACAGAAACTTAATATCTATTTTATTTATTGAAGTAATTTTCAGCACCAGAAGATCCACTAACGTAAAACTAACTAATGCAATACTAACTAACTAGCTAATGTAATGATATACCAATCAGAACACGATTAGGTTTTGCCCAGCTTGGCAAGAATCAAGGCGGCACTCTCAAGTATAGGCTAACTCAAATTGTTCCATTGAACATGCACATAATGATATTAGTGAAATGAAGAAATTTAACATACATTAACGAAGTAATACAATAAGCAAACCATAAAAAAAGGTAATACGTGAGCAGTAATAGTGTTTTTATAGTTATTACAAATAAAACATAAAATGATGCTACAATGTTCGCGTAAAAAGGCAAAACATAATTTCATCAAGTGAAAAAAATCTCGTGGAAGTCTTGTAAAGATACGTTTATTCATTGTAGAGTAATCTCAATATATATTTTATTAATTTATATGCTGTTGTGAATCAAAAACGTAAATCAAAGAATTTAAAAATCTTTTTTTCCCCTGTATAAAAAATCTGGAATTGGATAATGTTCATGAACCTAATTGTTTGTGGAAATAACAAAAAGCAAAATCACTATATGTATTAATTTTATTCATATATGTGATTCGAATAAAACATACCTATGAGTACATGCTTTGATGAACTAATTATGTCTACTGTTTATAATAAAATATAAACATTCAAATTTGCTTCTCTTGGTAAATTTTCCCAAAAATAATACAATCGTGTACTTTATACACAACGAAATAATTTACTAAAGAATATCACTATTTCTTACAAATGCATTTATTAATTTTGAACATGCTATAAGAGCTTCACGTGGTATTAACAATTGTAAACAAAGCATAAAATAATTACACTACAATTTTAAATAAGTCGCCATTGTATTGGCCATATTTGAAACGAAAATCGATATCAATTAAAAGCTTATCGATAAATACGAAGAATATTAAGTTATATATTTTCTTTTACCTATAAATGGATGGTTTCTTAATAATTTATAATAGAAGCTTATTTCATTTCATGTTACTAGCTTCGATTAAGTAGATATTAATTATTCGAAAAACTGAACTTTATGAGTCTTTAACAAAATCTATTTATATACTTGTAAAAGCATATATATATATATATATATATATATATATATATATATATATATATATATATATATATTCTATAATTATATCTATATATTCTATAATTATATGAATTTCTTTTACATATAGTATTTTAGTATATAAAATTAGTATATAAAAGAGATATTATTTATTGACCCCATTATTTTTGTAATAAATTTCAAACAACTTTTCTCAAAAAAATTTTGTAAATGTCAATATTGTGAAGTCAAAAATATCATGTAAACGTGTATATCAGTAAACTAAAAATTTTTATTTGACTGATTTAATTGATGTCATTGAACTAACTATTTCCGCTAAACACAAGTACGTATATTGAGTGTCCATTGAACGTCATTTTGATGATTCACCGTAGTCCAGTAGACAATTGTCTTGTACAGACAATTGACAGTACTGATAGTTAACTAACGTTCATAAATGATCGAGTACACCATTCATTGATTATCTAGAAGACATTAATGGTACGTCTAATATACGTCCACTCAGGGCCGGC
Organism: Latrodectus geometricus; assembly: GCA_026290005.1. Taxonomy (NCBI): domain Eukaryota; kingdom Metazoa; phylum Arthropoda; class Arachnida; order Araneae; family Theridiidae; genus Latrodectus; species Latrodectus geometricus. The sequence goes on along the minus strand of JAPDSC010085923.1, from coordinate 50,737 downwards.
GCTTGCAGCTTCGCCGCCCCGGGCAAAGAGGTAAAATGCCGCCCTTTTATAACAAAAATTAAAAGAGATAACCTAAACCCTTTCCGCAATTAATGCTAAATGGTCAAAACTTAATTATTTTAGAAAGAGAAAATGTTTAAAAGTTTGAGAAATTTAATTTTAGGGCCCATTTGCCGCCCCCTAAGGTTGCCGCCCCGGGCAGTTGCCCGGCTTGCCCACCCCTAGCACCGGCCCTGGTCCACTGATAACCACTGGTGGATGAGTTGTCGCTCTGATGTTACATAACATTAGTGGTGATATCATGACTTTGACAAGAACAAACAAGCTCTAGAATACAAAAAATGAATTTTTGTGTTCTAGGAGTTAGTTGCTAATGGTTAGGACTATATTTTTTTATTAAATTACGTAATACAGTAAGTAACATGTAATAACAGTATTTACATACATAATAACTTACAGGAATAAAAAAAAATTTTTTTTCATATTAATATATATTATGATTAACTAGTGAGTAATAATACATATTTACCTTAGATAACATGTGAGTAATACATACTTCCATAATAGCAATTCGATGGTGGGCGGCCATTGGGCAAACGTCTCAGGATGATGAAAATTCACCGGGCCCTGCGCTGCAATAGTGCATGGAACAGGGAATTGTTTGTCATCTCTATCGGGGAGCGGCTGCGGTATCACTCCCCACTGAATTGAAGTGACCGGTGTGATGAGTTTACGGCAAATGGGCCGATGAGTTAAGTTGGGTTTGATGAAAAAGCTGTGAATGTTGCGATAATACTATGCCATGCAATTTTATATTCGACTCGGATAGCAAAGCTGTTGTTTTGCTTTAATATATCAAAAATACACTATCATTTAATAAACTTTTTAACGATAATGTATTTTTGCTCTATAAGCTTGACGAAAACAAGGAAAACAAGTTTTATTTATACATTTTTTTCATATATAAAAATAATTGTGTTGAAAGACATACTTTAAAAAATTTGGATAGTATATTTATAAATGAAATTCAAATGTATTTTACAGATCTAATATTTTTTCACTCTTCGACACATTCCAATATTTTCAATAACTTATTGAATGTCACAAAGTTGGCAGATTCAAAATATAACTTCAGTTTTAGAACTTAAAGTTTTTTTTTTTTTTTTAATGGTGTTCAATAAATTTTCCTAAAGACCATATTTATCAAGTTTTTTTTTTTTTTTTTTTTTTTTTTTTTTTTTTTTTTTTTTTTTTATTTTTTTTTTTTTTTTTTTTTTTTTTTTTTTTTTTTTTTTTTTTTTTTAAGTAATTTCCTATTTCAGAAAAAATAAAATTTAAATCAGCAGATTGGTAAGATTTTCAATTTTTTTTTATAATTTTCAATTAAAATTTAAATGTTTAAGTCTGAAAAAATGTATTATTCATATTGCTTTTATAAGATTTATATTATTTTAACAAGTCCTCGTGAAATTCATTTAGAAATTTAATTGGTTAATCTGCGCTTTAGGTCCCCTACTTCGCCAACTCACGAATTTGAAGCGTTTTCTCGCGCATGCTCAATAATTACTCGTTTGTTTTAGCCTTTTCATTGATCGCTAATTAAATTTCACTTTGAAATAACGGTCGAATTTTCGTCATGGCATCGGTGTTTTTGAAAACGCGCCAAGAAGGGGACCTAAAGCTCATTTTTACCATTTAATTTTGAAAAT
>JAPDSC010085923.1:21393-49018 GCA_026290005.1 Latrodectus geometricus | reverse complement strand
CCTACTCCAATATAGATATGTCTTTTTACATTTTGCGGTTTGTTTAATATTTATGTAGTAAGTAAAGTGTATGTCAATTTTAAAACTGTGTATTCCTTATTAATCCATGGACACACTCTACACACACATATATATATATATGCATACATAATTACACCAAAATTAATAAAAACACATAAAATTTAAAAAAAACACATAAACATTATACATACACCAAAATTTACAGTAAACCAATTTACAGCAAGAAAACTGTAGGTGTGTATTGAATATTGATTTCTTTGAACAGTATCAAATTTTTAAATATAAGATTTAAGTAGAAGTTTTATGTATTAATTTAATAATCTTCCAAATTTCCTATTCATCCACTTTTACTTCATCACTATTTTCAAAAAACATATTCCATTTATCATAAGTAATATTTGAAAAAGTTTAGTAAAAATTTTGATATTTTAAAATAACGAAAGAAAATAATAATAATATATTCCAAAGACAAAAGTGAAGTGGAATTTTGCTAAATATGACAAAATATGCTTAAAAGAATATATAGATATAATGAAGGGATGAAAAAACACGGTAAGGAGTTTTATGAAACAAGTAGCATCAAAACACAAGATTTACTGGTATCAAAGATTAAAAACATCAAAATTAGAAAAGGAAATAAAGTAAAAATTAAATTAAAAATTTAACCAGTAATCAAATAAGCAGAAAATTTTTTAAAAATTTTATTTTAATGTATGAAATTGGTGTGTTTATATATAAGAAAACTACTTTTATAGTGTTATACTGAAGTGCCACTGAATTATAAATTACAAGGGCCAAGCAAATTGTGTAGCTCTGCGCATCATTTATGCGCAAGTGAAAAGACGCTGTGGTAATTGCATATATAGAGCGTACTATGGTTACTATAAATCAGTTGTTGGAATTACCAGTATGCGTAAACTCCTGATTTATTGATGCCTTCCATCACTGACAAATCGTAGGTGCGCAACGCATGGGCCATTAAATTTCCAATATCAACAGACAGTTAGGATTTTCAAGGTCGACGGTGTCAAGAGTATACTAAGAATACTTGGAAGCCTGTCAAAGAAGTAGCGATCCGGCAAACTACAAAGGACAATTAGCTTTGACAGCGCGTAGTGAGAGACGTCTCAGGCATTTTGTTCGTATCCAGCGAAGCCAAACATTAGCCCAAATCATCACCCGGTTGAATGATGGTGCCTGTTGTATAGAAGGAAAAAAGGGGAACGAGTTTACTAGGCTTAGTACCAAAAGCTGAGACTTCAATACCTAATGAGTACCTAAATCTCGACAGATGATATATATATATATATGCTAGCCTATTTTCTACAACCTCCTCCGACTCGGTAGAATCCCAACGGAATGATTGCCGTCCCTCTTTATCAAGTGAGAAGAACTCCCTTTTCAACATTCACTTCATTTGGCTTCTTGGCATTTTTAAGGATTCGGTTTTATTTCATGGTACATTTCCCTTTATGTCTTTCTCTTACCCCTACCTAATCCTGTAAATATTCTTCTATCTCGCAATCCTCAGCTGATTGCCTTCCGAAACTTTTGCTGATTCCAATCATTGAAATGTCATCAGAGGCAATGAACATGATTCTTTTCAGAATCGATCAGTTGCAACGGTCCAGGATGGTACTCAAGTTTCCACTAATGTACACCAACTTTCTTCTTTCATCATTAGTCCTCGCTCAAGACAGCAAGAGGTAGAGATAATCTCCAAACTGTCAGTAAACAGACTGTGCAATGTAGAACGCTCACTCGTCGTATGGATTTCGGGAGCCATTGATCTACGAAAGTTCTACTCAATGATCCCCATCAGGCTTAACTTCTTGTCTGGGAAAGAGAGCAAAGACATTGGATTGTAGAGGACTGGAACTTGCATCATGGAATCATGAGTCTGCGATTGCGTAACTGCGACGGGAGGCTCAGAATATGGTGTTACGCTCATGAAACCATGGATCCTAAATGCCAGATTGGAACTGTTTAAAAGCGTGGTGGCTCAATCATAGTATGGGGTGTTTTTTAATTACACTTTTTGGAAGTTTCGGTGCATGTACCAATCTCCTTCAATGCAATTCTTTAAGTAGATTTGTTGGGTCATCACCTCAATTTGTTCATGTTGTTCTGTTATCCGCACTGTAAGGGAGTTTTCAGCAAGACAGATGTACCTTTTACAAGTCCTGGTTGGCTACTGGCTGGTTGGATGAGTATTCCTCTGACTTTTCTGTTATGAATTTTGATAACTTAGAAGCCCAGATTTAAATCCTATATATCTTTCAGATGTTTTTAAACAAAGCATGAAAAGCTATCACACAGCTCCAACAAACCTTACTGAACTAGTGACAACTATAGCCAATATATGGCAATCCATTCCCGTCGAACGTATCCAGGAACTTGTTGAATCTATGCATTGTATGGCAACAACTATCAAGGCCAGAGGATAACCAACTCATTACTAGGTAGGTATCCCTAATTCAGTGGCACACAGTTTTATTGTATAAATACGACATTCAATTATAATAATAGAATGTGTATTTTCAATTGAATTCAAAATATCATATAAAACATTATGTTATACATTTTTTTTTAATTTTCGCTTAAAAATTATTTTATCCATAGGTGTGAATACTTTTTAGTACAGGTTATTAGAATTGCATCAATAGTATTGACCAAAGCAACATTCTTTCTTACAAAATCTAAAAGAAAATAAATTTCAAAGTAATAATTAACTGTAAACTGCCAATGTGTTGATTAGTGAATGTATTCTTTATTACGTTATTACATATATTTCCTCAGTTTTATTATGAAATATATTAAAAAGCAAGATTTAAAAATGTAGTATTAATATGTATAGAACATTTATTTTAATTATTAAACTAAATTTCAATTAATTTGCTAATATTCATATTTTCTTAAATCTATATTAAAAAAGTATTTAGTTGAAAACATTTCACAGTTACAGAAAGTTGTGAAGTACGTATCTTAAATTTAAAAATTCCTTTACAATTTCTAATTAAATTCTAAATTTAAAAGACACTGAATACGAGTCCACCACAGTAGAAGTGGCAGCACAAACCTCGCTAAGAATTTTCTTGGTGAGGATTTTCACCTGGCCCTGATTCAAGAACCCTGGCATGTCAGGGGTAGAGACATTCCTTTAAGGCCACTGCAGTGGCCTTAAAGGAACAAAAGATAAGCTCATTTATGATTTTAACAGTGAAGCTAGAGTTTGCATTTTTATAGATAAAGATATTTAGATTTTAATTCTAACCGAGTTTATTCATAGGGACCTAACACAGTGAAAGTCAGACTCAATGTAGAGGGAAAAAATAGAGAAATTGTTTTTGGCTCTGTCTACTTACCCTATGAAGAGAAGGCTCTACCTGATCCAACACTGCACAAACTCTTGTAGTTTTGTGCAGAACACAAATTACAGACAGTCCTTGGGCTAGACTGTTACTAAAGTTAATCTTGGGGTAGGTGGTGAACGCAAATCTGGTAAAACTTATTTCCAATTATTTTCTTCAGTTGGAAATCAATAATTTTGTTTATTCAAGTATTAATAATTTAATTTATTCTTGTATTAAAAATGGCAAAGTTTTTTTACCACCTTTTTGTGTTTATTAGAATTTCCTGGCAAAAATCGAACGTCAAATGCATTAATGTGGTTTTTTTGTTAATTTAAATTAGTATATTATCTTAAAGGAAACACAATTTACGTATTTAAAATATTTTAAATTTTACTATAATTTGTAATATTCAAACAATAATTGAAAGATATATATAGAACGATTCAATATTTTACTTATCTTGTGATTTATATTTTTATTACAACTGTTATTATGACAGTTGTAATAAAAATATAAATCAATAAAAATAACAATATAATATAAATGTTATTTTTTACAGTTTAATTTGTTTTATAAAAGTAAATTCTATGAGTAAATTTCATGGGTAAAAGTTTAGTTTTTAAATTTATTCATGGTTATGCTTTTAACAAATATTACTAATTAAACGTTATTTTGATGTTTTTGTGATATTTGTCCGGGAACCCCAACTCTGATTTTAAAAAAAAATTTCCGAAAAATTTCCTAGGGATATACCTAATTATTTCTCAAATTTTCATGTCGATTGGATGTTTAGATTTTGAATCTATCGAGTAAAGACAGACAGATACACATTCGTTTTTATATATATATAGATTAAAATAATTCACTATATAGGAAAAGTAAGAAAAGAACTATTACATATTTCATTCTATAAGTTATTCTTTAATTATATCTTTTTTGGAAAATAATGAAAAAAAATTGTTTTTCACTCACGCATGTATACGCACTCATGCACACACACTCTCTTACTCTCTCTCTCTCACACATACACATACATCTCTTATTGGACATTCTCTTGGCTTCGAATTCAGTTAATTGAAAAAGCATGTATTATGATTCAAGGAATATTTACTGAAGGAAAAAATTCCATTTAGTGAATTTTGGAGTGCATTCAAGGAACATGCATGTAATTACTGACCTATGTTATGTAGTGCGTATAAACAAATGTGGAAGTTCTGTAAATTATACTCTGTCAAAAGTAAATCATATCTTCAAAGTGAGATAAAAAAAAAAAAAAAAGAAAGAAAGAAAAGGTTAAACTGAATGTATAAGGTTTTACAAGTTCCTTTTAAACACTTTTACGTCTGATTCAATGAATTTATAGTTTACACTTCATTTACTGTATTCTTACTTTCTTTACAATTTAACAGAGAAACCTTGTGCCTAATTTTTGAAAATCCCCTTAATACAATGAAAAATACTAAAAAATAATAATACTAAAAAGATAATATAATGAAAAAATAATTAAATTAATGCATTGAAAATAGAAGCAGAACCTACCCGAGATATTTTTTTTTATTATATTAGCGTCATAGCAACCAATTTTACATCAAGTCAAATTAGAGCCACAAGAATCTTGCCAAGATATAAAAAAAAGCAATAACATGAAAAGATTTTGACTCACATGTTTTATTTGAAAAATTTATCAATTATATTGAAAAAATCAAAATTGCTTGTTGGGACACTAATATAAAAATACTATACTTTTTGTACACTGCACAAAAAAATGAGCAAAAAACCTAAACGGATTAAATCATCAACATGAAGTTCAATAGTTATCACATTAAAATGTGTGGATTGTAAGAGATATATTTTAATTATAATTCATTTACCTGCTGAAAAGACAAGCTTCAAAGTAATGTAAGGAAATCTAAGAATTGAGATTGAATAATTTTCATATGGTATACTGAAATAAACAAAAGTCTAAGTCTATTAAGAAAATCCCGTATGACAAAAGATTTAATTTAAATGTGCAAACACAAATTTGGCAATTTAACACATAAAAGTTGCAAAATAATTTAAGAAACAGCACCTTAAAAAAAAATGTTTCACAAATCCAATTAGTCTCATGTATGTATTAGCTAAAATAAAACATAAAAAATAAATAAATAAATAAATCTATTATGCTTAAGAACTGACTAGTTATGAATTTAATGAATATTGAAGTTGGAGCATTTTCATCCGCATTCCAGAGCATTTCTGATTAATGACATAATTAAAAAAAAGTAAAAACGCATTCATTGAAAGAATCAAAAACGATAATTTTTAAAAATTGTAAAAATATATTTTTTAAAAAAATATTTTGTGAGAATGTCGAAAGAAAGGGGATCCAATACTACAAATATTTTTCTCTACACCTAATGGTAATATATAGATAATAATTAAAAAAAAATATCTGACATTTTCAATTAACAAAAAATTATGTAACGAGAGCTTCAAAATAATTTATAGATAATAATTTATGTTAGTCAGAGACCAATATCTCGATAAGTTTTATTCCATTTCATGCAACCCTTCTCAATTTAACCCAGAACAAAAATTTGGAGAACAAACAGAATAAAGACTTAATCATATAGATTAAAGTAAATTTAAAGCGCATTTTGTAAATATTTATTAATTTATAAATTTTTAGAAACTAAATGTTCATCTCTTACATACATAATTAAAAAACAAATCACATTTTCTTGCTTTTTTGAGTTGTATGAGTGTAAATTATTTATTATTTATAATACATTTTAAGACTAAGTATATATTATTTATTCCATTCTTAAGAAACTTTTAATTGATCTCTATGGATTTCTAAGATCTGATGTAATAACATAAATGAATGATAAATTAGAAAACTATTCAATTAATTAAACTTTTCTCAATAGAGACATAAAAAATGATAATATCTGCTACTCAAGTAGAAAAATATTTTTGTCCTTTTTTGATTAATCCTGTTATTATCTTGGTCCATTATTGTCAGTCTATATTGGCCTTTTTTTACATGTAATTTACTATCAAACATACATTCTTACATAAAAAAATTAATTTTCTTTTACAAAATTAATTCATTTTTTATAATAATTTCTTTTTAAAAAATTTGTTAATTTTCATTTATTTAATTTAAAAGATCATTTAACATTTCATCGTAAATATTTCAATTTTACGAGTAATTAAAAAATAAGGTTATTTCGAATTTATAAGGTAAAAAATTAAAAAAAAATCTTTATAAGAGTTTTCATGTTTAATGAATTTAATATTTACGAATTTAATATAATTAAATTATTTATGAACTTATACATGTATACACAATTGCTCTTTTATTTTAAACATTGGAGGAAAAAGTGTTGACTTGATTATTAACGATGTTTTGTTATGATTTTGAATTAAAATTTACTTCAATTATCTCTCAGAATACAACTTCTGAGTGAGAAGAAGGCCAACCTACATTGATTTAAAATTTAAATTAAGTATTATTTTAATTTTAAATAATACTTTACAGAGTATACCTACAAAACACAAAGAACTTCTAAAACATTGGGTGAAAACGCGCTTTAAGTCCCCTCCTTGGCGCGTTTTATAAAACACCGACCCATGGCGAAAACTCTACCGTTATTTCAAAATGAAATTTAATTAGCGACCAATGAAAAGGCTAAAACAAACAAGTAATTATTGAGCTTGCGCGAGAAAATGCTTCAAATTCGTGAGTTGGCGAATTAGGGTACCTAAAGCGCAGATTAATCAAACTTTGTAGTTTTAATTTTTCATGCCCTATGTTCCTAATTATTTTAAGATTTTTTTGTTTATAATTCTTAAACATTAAAAGAGTGACAGGTTCCAAATCTACAAGTTGAATTCGTGCAATATTAAAGAAATCATAAATAATAATAAAATATACAGCACTATAATATATATATATATACACTACTGGCCATTAAAATTGCTACATCAGGAAGAAATGCAGATAACAAAATGATATTTATTGGACAAATAAATTATACTAGAAATAACAAGTGATTAAATTTTCAAAAAATTTGACTGGATAGATCCTGAGAAATCAGTACCCAGAAAAACCACCTCTGGCAGTAATAACAGTAGTTATACGCCTGGGCATTGAGTCAAACAGAGATTGGATTGCATGTACAGGTACAGATGCCCATGCAGCTTCAACACGATGCCACAGTTCATCAACCGTAGTGGCTGGCGTTTGGTGACGAGCATGTGGCTCGGCAACCATTGACCAGACGTTTTCTATTGGTGAAAATCTGGAGAACGTGCCAGAGCAACATCCGAACATGTTCCGTATCAAGGAAGGTCCGTAAAATACCGGCAACATGCGGTCGGGCATTATTCTGCTGAAACGTAGGGTTTAGCAGGGCTCGAATAAAGGGTAGAGCCATGGGTCGTAACACACCAGAAATATAACGTGGACTGTTCAAAGCACCGTCAATGCAAACAAGAGGTGACCGAGACGTGTATCCAATGGCCCCCCATACCATTACGCCAGGTGATGGGCCAGTATGACGATGACGAATGCACGCTGCCAGTGTGCATTCACCACGATGCCACCGAACACGGATGCGACCATCATGATGCTGTACACAGAACCTGGATTCATCTGAAAAGATGACATCTCGCCATTGGTGCGCCCAGGTTCGTCATTAATCACACCATTGAAGGCACTCTTGTCTATGACGCAGCGTCAAGGGAAGCCGCAGCCATGGTCTCCGAGCTGAGAGTCCATGGTGCTGCAAACGTCGTCGAACTGTTCGTGTAGACACTTGTTGTCTTCCAAACGACCCCGTTTCTTGACGCACAGCTAAGACGTGGTTGCACGATCCATTACAGCCATGCGGATAATATGCCTTTTTTCTCGGCTGCTAGTGATAGGTGGCCGTTGAGATCTCACATGGAGTTCCGTATTACCGTCCTGAATCCATCGATTCCATATTCTGCTAACAGTCATTGGATCTCGACCGACGCGAGCAGCAATACTGCGATAAAATAAACCGCAATCCCAGTACGCTACAATTCGATCTTAATCAAAGTCAGAAACGTGCTGGTACGCATTTCTCCTTCTTACACGAGGCATCACAACAACTTTTCATCAGGCAACAACGTTCAAATGCAATTTGTGTATGAGGAACCGGCTGAACAATTTCCTCATTTAAACGCAATGTAGGTGTCGCTACTGGCGGCTGCTTTGTCTGAATGCGCTGAAAAGCTAATCATTTGCATATCACAGCACCTTCTTCTTTTCGTATAAATTTCACGTCTGTAGCATGTCGCCTTCTTGGTGTAGCAATTTTAATGGCCAGTAGTGTATATATGCTATTATTTGTAATACACTATATATAAGCTACAATTAGTAAAAATTGAATTGAATAGGCATGTTTTAGTTGAAAAAATCATGACATAATTGATGTCAATTCGTTGTTCGAGTTTCGAACATGACGCTTAGCATGTCGTCAAAGGTATTTCATACGCGGTAATCGACTAGCATTCACGCCGTTTTTATGTTCTCAACTTCTTTAAAAAAGATACAGGAACTTAAGAAAAATAGGAACTTCATCAACCTGATTGCAATTCAATTCCTGCTAATTATTCATGAAAATGATTTAGAATAACTTTACTCGTGATTAGAATTTAATCCATACTGAAAGGCCTCTGAGAGCGAAGTTTAAGGGGTGCCGCAAACTATGGGCGATTTCGCCGGAAAACTGACGCCGGCGAAGCTCGGCGACACTGGGCAACACCCTCTAGAATACAAGGCCTGAGCACGCGAGTTAGGAGTCATCGGAAGAAGGCTTATTGACATTTTCGCTGTCGCTGATATATTGGCTAGAGAAGTAAAATTTGTGCGCGGTACCTTGAAAAGTCTAGCTTCTTTTCATAATTTAAGTAAAATATCACATTAAATTTAATAAAACTAAAATTATTTTTATTTTTTGAAATTAATTTTTGATTTGTTAAAGGAATTTTTTAAAATAACTTAACTGTTTGTTATTTAACGATAAAAGAATTTTGCTTTACTTGATATTTATTTTTTTATCAGACAAAAAATAGAATAGGAAATTTCAAACTTAATAAGAATAGGAAATTTTAAAATTGTTTACCCTGTTATTTTTTACTGAAACAGTGATATGTAAAATTTAATATTAGAATTTTAATATAACTAACAAGCTCCATTTCCTTAATGTTAAAACAAGTAGTAATTTACACTGAAATTGAAATACGGCTTTAAGTCAAAAGTATTTATAATTTAAAAAAATATTAAATTTTTATATTATCTATCGTATTACAACTAGACACAATTGAAAATTTTCATTTATTGAAAAATAGTAAGACATAAAAAATTAGATTGTTTATCCTGTTGATTATTTGTTAAGAAAATATTTCTATGATGTTAAACATTTGAATTTTAATGTCACAATTAGATAAAATTGCATATTCTTCAATTTAAATAAATAAGTGAATAATGCAAAAAATAAAACACAAATTATCTATAACAACAACAAATAAGAAATATAATTTCATATCTAATGTGTGAAATGTGCTATTTTTCCAATGTTTTTAATTTTCGTTTTCTTGGAGCTTTTTTGACATATCATTTTTATTGAATAATTTTTCAAAAGTATATTAGATGTCACCCAAACAATTCGCCTTACTATGTCTTCAGGTGTATGGCCAGAGAAACAAGTATCTACATCATAGTAAATTTCAAAGTTATTCATTAACGACATTATTAATTGAGTCATAAATTTTCTTTGGTTAGATTCCTTAAGAAATTTACCTTCATAATCAGGTGACAATAATTTTTGGGCGATTGTGAAAGAACTCTAATGACATCAGAATTAGGAAAGTGTAATCTTCCTCTATTTAAACCTGAAATTAATTTATAAGCATCTTCAACAGCTAACTCCTTGTCTATAACTAACTGTTCTCTGCATGACTCACATTTAATTTTTTGTATATTGTATATACACAGTAACCTGCCATATAAACTAAAATTGGCATATATGTTTCTCTTTCAATATCATCTTTCTTGAAATGTAATTCGCAAGCTTAAATAAAAATTTTATGTACTAATTTAAAATTAGGAATTTTTTTAATTTTCCATTTTTGCAACTTAATTATACCAGCCTCAATTTTGTTTCAAATAAATGTTCATTTCTCATCATTTCTATACCACAATTTTGTTAAAAGCAGGCTATAAATTAATCTATATTGTTTAAGAAAATTTATTAAGCAAATAATATATTTAAAAATTGAAGTGTTAATTTTAGTGTAAAAAAATTAAGGTTAAAACCTTAATTTTTTTACTTTAAGAATAATTTTTTTAAGATTAAAACCTATGCATATAAAAACTGGAAGAAATATATTTATTCAAATTGTCACCAATTAACATTTTATTTTTAGTTTTGTAAATTCAAAAAATTTAATTGCAGTATATGATTGAATCCTAACAATTTTTTAATGCTAGATTTGTAAAAGTTTTTAATTGCAAAAGTAGCACAGAGCTATGAATTAGATTAAAACTATACAATTACAGAAGTAGATTGTTTATTAAAAATATTATGTTATGGAAATAATGGCTGATTTCACAATAATTTGATATCAATGTGTATTAATATTCATGTATTTATATATTTATACATTTGACATATATACTAAAAGATTACACATTTGTTGAATTACTGTGTATTATTAAAAAATCCTTTTTAACATTTCCCCTTAAACGTTTATACTAATATAAAATATCCTTACATTTATAAAATAATTTTGTTATATAATTTTATACCGTTCTTTCTCTTAAAATTTCAAATATTCGTGAAACACTTTATTTTAACATTCAATTAATAATACGATATTTAGAAAGCATGAGTTTACTCTTATTATTTTATTATAAGAATGATAAATAAATGTATGGAACTTACCCTTGATGACTTCGTTGGTTTAAAATCCTTTCTTGAAATCATAAGAATCCATTTATTTAAAAGTTCTGTGTCTTTTGGAAACTTAAATACACTTACTGTAGTATTAGTGCTATCATAGTTTCCTTTACAAAAGAAACACAACATGTGAATGGCATTATTTTGCAGTTTCGGGAAATATATAATATCCAGAGAAATAAAATTCCACAGAAATCTCAGTTTGAAAAATGAATCCGTTAAATAAAAATGTATTCAAAACTTACAAACGCCACCACGCTAACGCACATTTCGAATTTCCCTTCAAATTACCTACATAAGCCTTTTCTCCTTGACGTCATAGCCACTTCCTGTCAGCGTGCTCTGGCCTTGTATTATAGAGGGTGTTGCACTGGGCGAAAACACGGCGAAGGAATGACGTCAGAAACGTCATAAAATAGGCGTTCCAAGCGACACTTTTTGTATTCAAACATGTTAAATATATCTGGCAGGGTTCCGGCGACAGTGGGAATTTCGATTTACGTTTTTGCTACTCTTTGTTCTCGCATATAATTTAACTTCGTGGTATTTCAATATTTAATGTCTTCCATAAATTTAATAAAATTTTCTTTATATGAGGAGGAATTTATAATTAATCAATATAGAGGTAAGTATAATAAATTTTAAATAATCCATAACTTTTTTTTAAAAAAAATAATTTAGATTGTTTATTAATTTCTTGAATTATGTAGATCAAAGATGTCTAAGGACAAAAACTATTTTGATAAACAAAAAAAAAAAAAAAAAAAAAAAAAAATATCATCCATGATATTAAGCATTTATTTTTAGAAGAATTCCAAAAATCAATAACAAGTAATATTTTATACTGGTTATTAAATTTTCATCAAAAGGAAATAAATTAAAATTCAATCTTATATATTTTTCAATTGATTTAGATGCCGCCCAACCTGTCTAGTGATTAGCATACCTGACTACAGATGGGTGGGACCTGGGTTCGAATCCTGGCTCGGGCATGGATGTACTTTCTCTCTCTCTCTCTTTTTTGTCTTTGTCCTTTCTTTTTGTGTGTGAATGGTTGCCTACCCTATAAACGGGTACCTATGGCATGTGTGTACTGAGGAAGTCGGACACCACACCAAATATGGTTCATTTGGAAAAGTGGAGCAGTGCACCCCATATTGCCAGCCTGGCTGGCACACGACAACAACAACAACAATTGATTTAGATATAATGTTTAGCAAAAAATTAATTCATAACTTAAACATACTTTATTTAAAGTTATTAAAATATTTTATTCTTGTATTTAAATTCTTTAGATCTCTATATGTAAAAATGTTAATTTTTGATAATTTGTACTGTTGTGTAAATTTTTTTAATGAAATGTCAATTAAATATTTTACAATTAAGAGTTTTCTTACAATTACATACTATATTAAACAATTTATATTGATTATAATATTAGTCACAGATAGTTGTATTGTAACATTTATTAGCATTATTTAACAGTAGGGAAATTTTATTTGAAAGTTAAATTGTGTGATTTGATATTTTAAAATAAGACTTACTTGAAGGGAAATTGTAAAATATTTAAATTAATAAAAAAGTATGCAAATTTATTGGAAGAAATGTTTATTTTGGTTATTTTATGTATATTATGAACTTTGTATATGTATCTTATTTTTGAGATTTAGAAATTTTTTAATAATATGTCAATCTTACATTTTATAGTTTCATGCCTTATTAAGTAACACGTGCTTAATATAGCTGAATACAATAAAGTTTCAGTAGGGTTCAATGTAGTATAAACGATTTGTTGATAATTTAACTAACACTTTTAGCTTTATAATTAAAAGTAAATAACACTGTAAATATTTGTAGAATTCAAAAATATTTTTGATATAATTTTTTATTATTTGTTTAAAAATAATTAACACAATTATACTAAAATATTAATTAATATAAATAAGATTTTAATTATTGTAAATAGTAACTGTAGAATTGATTATAATATAATAACATTTTTAAAGAAATTATTTTACAGTCTTGAAAATGGATTTCATGTATTGCAATAAAAGAATTACATTATGTTTTTGTAAAAGTCTATTTATAAAATTTGTATTGATATAAAAATTATTTTTGTTCTCACTTTCATCATAGTTTAATACGTAATGAACATAATTTTTAAGAAGCATGATAGTAAATGTTGCATTGTATAATTATTT
Source organism: Latrodectus geometricus (assembly GCA_026290005.1). Classification (NCBI taxonomy): domain Eukaryota; kingdom Metazoa; phylum Arthropoda; class Arachnida; order Araneae; family Theridiidae; genus Latrodectus; species Latrodectus geometricus. The sequence goes on along the minus strand of JAPDSC010085923.1, from coordinate 35,467 downwards.
TAAATTAATATATAGTAAATTTGTAACTATTGTGTTTATTTATTATTTGAAAATAAAATCACAATGAAATGAATATTGTATGTTTTGTAGCAGCATAATCTGAATTTCCATCATTTATCATTCAAGTTACGTTCAATAATTTATAATTACGGCCTAAAAATTATTGTTCATTAAATAACTTTTTTGTTTTATTCTAATCTAATTTGAATACAAATCTTTAAAGATAATTAACCTTACTGAATATTTTTTTTTATTTTATATAACTGAAAACAAATTACCAAATATTATATTCTATATATACAGAAACATTCTGAAATGCCAGTTAGTAATTTTAAATTATACTATTAGGTGTTTGGATAAAAAGGTTGGCTTGATAATAATTGAAGGTATTTCATAAAAGTATTTATTAGAAGCATTATATTAAACATCTTCATGTTAAAATAATTTTTCTTCATTAAATCTTAAATTCATAAGAATTACAACCATATAATAATAAAAGTAAGTTTCTTGCCTTATCGATATCAAAATTTTAATATCCTTCAAAATTTCCAGTATTCATTTTACTGACTTGCAAATGAAAGCAATGCTAAAAGTTATACTTTAAAGCATATGGGTTGTATGTTACAACTATTTGTACCATTTATCTCAATAATAACAAAAAATAAAGACATTTAGAATTTAATATTCTCCTTCAATTTAATTATACTTTATTCTAACAATAGAACTTTAATTTCTTGTTTATTACCTGAAACTATATATATAATTTCAGGTAATAAACAAGAAATATATATATATATATATTAACTTCTAAGATGTACAACTTCTAAGATATAAAATTAAAAGAGTATCTTAATTTAGAAATGCTAATAAATTTTTAATCGTTTAAATCTTATTGTAAAGAATGAACAAATAATCCCTTTGTAATAAAATTTATCAATTTTGTAGATTTGAAAAATTAATTCCTTACTTTTAAAATCTGGTTTTAAAAAATATTTAAAAGTTTATGCTAATGGAAAGCTTTTTACATTCAAAATCTAAAAACTCTTGTTAATTGTATGTTTCATTCGAAGGAGCTATTTATAACTAACTGCGTTTCTAAGAATTATTTAATCCAAAATTCTACCAGATTCAAATCTCATATATATATATATATATATATATATATATATATATATATAATACTATTAAAGCTGTATAGAATTTCAACATTATTTATGAAATCTTTGAGTTATAAAATTTTATTGATAAAAAAAAAGTATATTCTAATTTCATGTGAAGGTTTATTTATATAACCATGAATATTTCACATTTATTTTATAGAATAAATTAAAATGAATTCATAAAAAGTTTGTAAAAAATATAATTATATTTGTGTGTGCAAAATAAATTTAATAAAATTTTTAAACAGAGTTAGGAATGCATTACAATTTAATGAGTAAATTCAGATGTCGATCTCATTCAAAACAAGATTTCAATTAATGTAAATAGAATTTTCATTGGTTGAACAGATGGATGACTCCAAACATCTACTTCATAGCTTCCTCCCATTCCTTTGGCGGTGAATTCACGGTAATTTCGCTCTGCTAGGAGTTTCCGGCGAAATCGCCGATAGTTTGCGGCTGGCCTAAGCCATTTTCAATATAGCTTATAACTTATTTTCTTAAAACGTATTTGGCAACGAGATTCCTCGTCATTATATTTATCTTGTGTGATATTACTAAATTTTTATTTTATGTGATTTATTAAATGTTTTTATTTTAGCGAAAACTTGAACTACGAGCTGTTTATAATAAGTTAAATGATCTAGCTTTATATCCTACTTTCATTCTCATCTAAGGTAAAAAATGCCTCCTGTTCCCACAGTTGAAGATGAAGTTGCATCGGAAACCCAGAATGATTCCGTTCCAGAAAATGCACCTTCTAAACCCACCATCGGTATTATTTACCCACCCCCAGAACTTAGAAGTATCCTTTTATTTTGATGTACGTGATTATTTGTAAATATTTATGATCTCCTAACATTTGTGTTATATTAATCCCGAAGGGAAATGAAAAGCAAATTGAACAGCATTTCAGACTTATGAAGCCATGCAACTCTCCATAGTTGATGTAATTAGTACACAATTAATTTATATTTAATGTATACGAATAATTTTACCTTAAAAGTAAGATTTTCAATCGAATTTACAAAATCTCACTAAGAGCCGCATATTCACGAAGAATATCTTAAAAGTTGTCCATTAACTTAATAGGTGTAAAATTGGAGTTTTCTGAAAGTTGATGATTTTGTAAAAAACAGAAGACAATTTCTTTTTTATAAAAATCTCATGGTAATAAGATAAATTTAATAACAGTTGAAAACTAAAAATGAAGTTAATTTTAATTATGTAAAATTTGCAAAACAATTTGATGCATTGTTTCGTTGGCAATGAAAAATATTTCTTTGGTAAAAAATGTTAAATAATCAAATAAATTAAAGCCTGTTAAATAAAAGTGCAAATTAAGCAAAAATCACAAATAACATTTACAGCCTTACACTTGCTATATGAGCATGCTACCTGCCTGTGGCATTGAAATTAAGCTAACATATTGGTAATAAATTTAAGTATGAAAACTAAATGTTCATTTATGCACAAGTTTTGAAGGATAAATGTAATTTTCAAACTTGTTATACAATAAAAATATACACTTATTATTGTTATAACAGTTAAACAGATTTTATTACAATAAATAAAAGTAACATGAAAGAATATTGTAACCGGATGAAAATAAATTGTTAGAACAAATCATTATATTTTATGTAAGTACTATTTTAGAAATATAAATGAAATGAAGTTTAAACTCAGTGATTGAAAGTTACCCGAGATGACACACTAGGGTTGTTAAACAAAAATGTGGCATTATATTCCTACTATCCTCTACCATTTTGAAATTTCAAATTTATGATGGCGTAAAAAGATTCTGCACCAAATTTCTTTAAAATAAAAAATAGAAATTAGAAGTTATAACCTTAAAGACTTAAACTAAGAATTATAGAATAAAAATATGGTTGTAAATGACAAAGAAATGCATTAAGCTGCAAAAAATCAAAAATATGAGTTAAAATTGTTTTGTGATTTTTTTATTACTAAAATTAAGTAAATATTTATGTTGCCAAACATATAATTAAATAATGTTTGAGAAGAGCATAGTTAAAATGAGCTTACCAATGTGTAATTATTCTAAAAAATAGGTTCCATTAACAGATTCTATTAAACATAAAGTGATTAACTTAATTTTATTTTTAAATTCAAGTATGCTGGGAACTTGCTAAGCTAAAGATGAAATTGATTGTGAATTGATAATTGTTATGCTTTTTTATGTTAGCTTCAAATGGTATGAAATTAAATGTCAAATTTTCAGTAATTATTTAAAAAAAATTAAATGTCTGAAATTTTTTTGTAATTTTTAGAAGTTGTTTGTGAAATTAAATTATATTGTATAATTTTTTGGATGTTATATTTGCTTGATTTTCAATAGAACTTCTGAATCACTAATAAAATAGTAATTTTTCACTTTTGATCTTAAAATGGAATCAGATTTAATTATAATCTGATTTATATTCCTGCCAATACCAACTGTAATCAGTGGTCAACTGACATTTTCAATTTCTTCTATTATTAAAAAAAGTGCTACTAAATTTTGCAATATTTGTTTTTTGTATTTATCAGTTATTATATTTAAGACCTATAATAACCAGTTATTTAATATTGTACTTCTGATAAAAATTATCACTCTTAGTTGAAATGTGAATAAATCTTGTTAATTCAATTACAATTACTCAACTGAATGTTTGCTTTTATAATATGTTAACTGAAAATTCTTACAACTACTGAGTTCATAATCTTACTTCAGTTAGCTTCAATCTTGGTGAATTTTTTAATGCTTTGATTTAAGTCTGTCATCAATTAGTGTTTTTTGGTACTTACATACTATGATGACTACTTTGGCAATAAAAATTTTTATTAGTGATTTCATTTGTGAGACTAGCATGATTTAAATAATATTTTTATTCTTCATTTTAGTATTATTTTAATTCTTATATTCTTTATTTTAGTGCATAAATTTTCTTAGGTAGTCATATTATTTTTTTTATTCTCCAGTTTTGGTCTAGGTAGTCTTCAATATACGTAAGTTTGTTTTAGTGTTTTTTTATTGATATCATTTTGTTATAATATTACAATCTCATTTTAATTTTGAATTCACTAAGTAATTAAATAAAAATAAAATCAAAGCTACATTTTCTTTTTGGATTTTGACCTTATTTTTTCCCCATTTAATTTTTTAAATGATATATATTTTATTTTTTATTTAAACTCCAATTAAGATATTAATTGAGGTCAAAAAATAATTTTTCCTATATATTCTTAATTTACAGAACTTAGAGTAATATTTACTTTAACTTGAATTAAAATTTTTATTTGTTATTAATTAAATTGTAACATAAAATATTTATTTAATTTAGTAAACAAATTACTTTTTTTATAATTTTATGTTTTTTTTTTTAAATTTTCTAGTTAAAAAGTAAATTTTTATAAAAATATTTTTATTTTCTTAATTTTGGGTTATTTTTTTCAATTTATTAACGCAATCTTAAATTTTTTAAATAAAATCTTAAAATTTTTCAATTTGAAAATTTTTTTGAAATGAGTTTTTTTTTAAAGATATAGTGAAAATTTGGATTTTATAATGTATTTTTAAGTTTAATATAACATACTTGTATTTTATATCTTAATTTCTTCTCATAAAATAATTTATCTATTTTTAAACATTATAAAATTCAATAAGTTTATTAAATTTCTTAAATATGTTGGTATGAAAATGTTTGTTATCTTTTATTTGAATTATAAATAATATCTAAACTTGATTTATTTATTGTTAATAGCATGCATTTAATTTTTATAGAATTTATTGAAATGTGCAATGTAAATGCTATAATTTCTTAACAAAATATAGATATTGTGGACAAAACTGCTAGTTTTGTTGCTAGAAATGGTGAGTATTAATCTTTATTTTGTTTTCCATTAAAATTTTTATGTTTGAAATAAAGGGATAAAGAAGTTGTATTAAAGTTTTTATTTTGTTTTGGTTTGGAATTTCAAATCCAAAAGGTAATTAAAATCTGTGCTTAGATTTGTAGATTTTTTATCTTTTTTTCCCCTTTTACAAATGTATTTTTTTAGATTATATTTTAAGTTGTTTTATGCATATTGGTTTATTTTAATTTTTCATTAAATGTAATTTGTTCTTTTTATTGTTTTATTCTGTTTCTTCTACAAATTATTATGTTAAAGGAAAAATATATATATATTTTTTAATTTCCAGCATTCGTTTGCTTATATTTGCATTTATTGCTTATATTTGCATGCTTTGATTCACCAAGTGTAAATTAATTGTTAAAAAAAAATTGATTTTTATTAATGCAATTTTTTCTGAGTGTTTGACTATAACAGATTATTTTATAACATAGTAATAATTTTCAACTTGGTAAAATGACATATCACTTTAATATAATTTATTCATCACTATTCAAAATAAAATTGCTATTAATGATTTAAAATTAACTACAGACTTATAATCGAAGTTTGCTTTATTTTATAGATTTTCAACATAGTTATAAATTTTGCAATACCAAGTTTTTTTAATATTTTTTCATATTTTGTTATAAGTAAAGTAATGATATATAATAAATGACTAAAAAGTTCAATTTTATCATTGACTAACAGGAAAGACAAAAATATAATTTTGATGATATTTAAAAAAATATTTTGTCACATAATTTCTTTCTTTCATGTTTCTAGTAGAAAATGGTTTTACAGAAAAGTAAATTAAAATTTTTATTCCATAAAGTCTTTTTAGCCATACAATAATTTATATCAGTGGTTTTAATCTTAGTTTAAATGAATTTTTTTCCTCTTTCTAAATTATTGATTTTAATTTTAAAACTACACTTTAAGGATTCTTTTGTAATCTTACCCCAGAAAACTTGTTGGAACATCGGTGATTACTTTTTACAAGTTGACCTTTTCTTTAGGATCCTAGCTTCTGATTTTTTTCTTTATAACAATAAAATGTGTATCTGTTAAATGTTATCTTGCCTCCCTTTAAAGTGAAAGAAATTTACTGACTGTACCTGGTTACTTTTTGTGTTTAGAATAAATATCAAAGTAACCAATATTTTACCATTTCCTCTCAGTTCAGTGTGTGATTAAAAATATTATACAATACATTATTATTCCATGTTGTGCAAATTATTGAGTTATTACTGAGATTTTAAGATAGAATAGCAAATATATCTAACATAGAAATTGGGGTATAAAATGTTTCTAAGAAATATGCTACAGGGAAAATAATTATTTGGACAAATATTAAGTATTTTTGAGGTGTCTGTAAATATTTAATTATTTAAAATTTAAGCTTAAGTATCTTTTACAAATAAAAACTAAAAAAAATAGGCAAGCTCACAAAATAAGTTTTTTAAATTTGAGCCATTTTAAGATGATATTTTTTAAAGTTGCTCCCCTTTGTGGTATTTCTAAATTTACATAACAGACTTAGGATGTCCAGTTTCGAACCATAAAAAGAATTTAATTATCTCGTTTTGTATACTATCAAGAGATTATAATTGTTGTATTATTTGAAAAGTTACATATGAATATTATAAGTCTGCCATTGTGTGCAGTTTGACATTTTAATGGGCATGATATATAACATGATAACAAAGACACTGTAATAAGACCCCAAATTGATATGAAACTAGGTTTCATGAGGTATTGAAACTGACATAGTGATCAATTTGATGTGCATGCTTAACTAGATGCCATAATATTCACAATTAAATAGTGAATGAATAATATAGTTTCAAAGTATAAGTCTTGATTATTGGAAAATGACAGGCATGGGTTATTCTACTCATTTAAATTATCAAATATTGTACAGATATTTCTTAAGTTAAAGGTTTTAGGGTGGTATTATGCTCATAGATGGATAATCATTGTACATATAACAAAGGGCTTATAATGTTTACTCATGGTTCAAGCCTTTGAGTAAGTCATTCCATTTTACAAACCAATTTTATCATCATGGTGCAGGAAAAAGATAATTTTCTAGTCTGAATTAACATTTTGTACTGTCCAGCCATGGAGCATGTGCAATGCTTATTAATGGTTTAATGATCAATTATCATAAAAGAACTAAGAGTTGTAATAGATTTGATATGTCAAGACCAGTTCTTATTATGAACAGTATACTGACTATTCAGATTGTTGTTAGTTTTCTAAAGGGATACCATGGCAAGTTAAAATTATTGAGTAACAAATTTAAAAATTATAGTTAAAATTATAGTATATTTCTAAATCAAGAGTTCTTTTTGACAGTAAAATTATTTTATTAAGTATAATGTACTTTATAAAGCAAACATTTTTTATAACTCAACCTAATAAGCTATGATTTATTTAGTTTCATTATTTATATTTTGATCTTTTGTTTCTAAATTTTTATAGTTATTGATTTTATATTTTAGTAAAAGTCTAGGTAATTATGTGAATTTTGCATGATTTCCAATTTTCATGCCAAGTGCTGCACAGTTATTTTGCCAACCTAAATTACATCACTACATGCAATATCTGTTTGCTAAATACCAATCGTACTTGAAATTAAATTTTCCAAAAGCTCACTATTTTGTATTTTAACTATCAAAATTTTAAATATTTCATTATAATTACTTACTACAGAAATATTAAAATACTAATAACTAGTAACTTATGTTCCAAAGATTACATAATAAGAAACAAATATAAACTGAGTATCATGCATACAACAATACATTACAACTGGCAATAAAACTAAATTTATAATTGTAAGTAAAATGCATTTATATGAAAACTCAAATTTATTTGACTAGGCAGTAGCACTTGCCTTAAGAAAACCTTCAATGTAATGCAATCTAGGTCTGCATTGAACTGGAAATAAAACTAAACTTATAATCTAAATGAAATGAGTTAAAGGAAAACTGGAATTTTAGTCAACTGGTCAAAGGCACCCACATTAAAAAGAAATTCAGCGTATTGCAATCTACCCCAATTTAAATGCAGCAATAAAATTAAATGTATAACGCAAGTATACATGCTTATATAAAATTCCAGAGTTTCTGATTAATCAAAATTACTATTCTGAATAAATATAAATATATGAAAGTTTTATATTCAATACTTAATATATAACATAAAACAGCAATATTAATTAAGAACATAAAACTCGCATGGTATTGCTGCTTGCAGAATCAACACCAGACATTCAGCAGATTTTATAGCTCTCAAAAATAAATTTGATATTCTGGGGATTACATGGCCACATATAATCTACGAGGAAAATAAATAATTCAAAATAATAAAAACAATAGAAAATAAATTTTTTTTTCAAATTTTCAAAAATTTTTACTTAAAAAACTTTAAAAAAAAAAAAAAAAAAAAAAAAAAAAAACATAAACATTGAATTATCTATTTTGAAAGCTATGTTTGTAACCTAATTAAACACATTACTAATCAAATGCTTGGAGAGCTATTAGCATTTAAAATGAATTTTGTGCATGCATACATTCATGCAATGCCATGAAACAAAAATTACGTTATACAAACACATTCCGATAAGGTAAGCTAGTTTGGCACAATTTACTGTATGTACTGGTACCTAGTCTTAAGCCTATATTTTTTTTATCTGTAATGATATTGGATTAAGTTGCAATTTTTAATTAAACTTAATTTACTTAAAGTTTAAGTATTTTTTTTATGTAAATATTTAGACATGATTTAGTTTAAATGCTTGAATACTTTTATGATTGCAGGTCCAGAATTTGAAGCTCGTATTCGACAAAATGAGATAAATAACAAAAAATTTAATTTTTTAAATATTGGAGATCCTTATAATGCATATTATCAACATAAAGTGAAGGAGTTCAAAGAAGGAAAAGGAGGTATGAAAGAATTTTTTTTTCAACTTGATTCATAATAAATTAAAACTAAAAGATGCAAAATTTGCATTGTATTTTTTGATGAAGTAATTTCAAACTTATGAACATTATTAGAAACTACCATTGATTTTACTGATTTGCTATTAATTATTAATATTTTATTCTTAAATTTTTATTTTCATTACAGCTCCAGATACAAATAATGCTGCAGCTGCTCCTAAAGTAAGTATATTCAAATTAAAAATACAACTACTAACAAAAATATTTCAGTTTAAATTAAGTAGGTTAATATCGGTGTTCAATATTTAAAGAATATATTTTTGAAATTAAAGATTAGTTTTACAAAGCAAATTTTCTCTAAAGTTATATTTTATAGTAGTTTTTTTCTTCTCCATTGTAACTTAGTTTTTTTCTTTTGTTGACACACTCATAATTTATGTGTTAAATTACACATATTTTCTTAGAAATTATCCCAATTTTTTAATTTAATTACAATTCTTTTTTCAGTTATTTTGCAAAGTCTATTAAATTTGAATTTTTTAAGCATTCAGAGTTAGTGTAATATGTTCATTTTAGACAAATGCTCTCTATGGTCCTTCCTTGAATTTTTATTTTTAATCTAACTTTTATAAAAAGGAAAAACATTGAAATTAAAAAATCTTTAAATTATTCAAAACTTCTTGTATCACATCTTGATTCTTAATCCTCTCAATCCAAATATTTTCGTCTTTTTGTGTTTCCTTTAATCCGTATCTCAATGTAATTCCAAACTTGTGTGCAGTGCATGTTTCTAAAAATGTGTGTAAGTTTTATAAAATAAAATATTAATTGAATGTAAGATTTTGGTATTAAAATTATAGCTTCTTTCTTAAAATTTTATGATGGGAAAGTATGCTAAAGTCTAATGAAACCTTTAATATAAGTAATATCTTAAAAAACAAATATTTTTAAGATTGTAGTAATAAAAGACTTTCCTAAGATTTGGTTTGTATTTTTGTCTTTATTAATTTTTTCTTGAAAAACATGTAACCAATGTTTTTCTCCTTGTGTTATATGTGCATGGGTGCCATTTGTCTATTTTGGGTCAAAAATTTTAACTCTAATCTTAAATTTTTGTTTAAAGCAAAAATTTAATGTAATGTATAATATAAAATTTTTTTCACTAAATTCTGATAATCTAAAATTTTATAATCAACAACAATTTACGAATGGATTTTTGCAATTAAAAGTCTATAGATTGTGTACAATATGAATATATGTGTTTGCATCAGAATAAAATGCTGCACTGAGCGATATAGATCCTTTATTTATATTTTCTTATTTTAAATATGTCGTGTGTTTAATAAAGAAATTAAAAAACCTCTCATGGTAAGTTTATTTAGAATTTGAATTTGTTATTAAGATAATGTGATTAGCAATAACAGAGTATTAGAAATTTGTTACAAGGATCAATTCAAACATCTACATGAAAATATTTCACTATCTTAACATCTACATTGCATGAAGTTGGCAGCTGAAGGCTTAGCTACCCAGTTTTTAACTCAAACTTCATTAGATAGATTTTTGTCAAAGGCATGTATTATTTAGTAGTTTGGAATCCATTTTAGACTAGGTCCCTGTAGAACAAGTCTTTGTGTGTAAAATGTGACTGTAAATTGACATCAACATTTGCTTTGTATATCAAAATTTCTTATCTTGCTGTTAAATGTTTTATTTATAATTCATTATCTTTCATTATAAAACATTTATCTCTCCAACTGTATAAACAATTAAGGCAAAATTTTCAATTTATCAGTTTTATTAGATCGTTTTAGAAGTTGTACACATCAACAATTCTAATTAATCAGCAAGAAACATTTAATATAAATAAATCTTATTTGAGTAAAATTTAAATTTAATTTCTTAAAAATTTTCTTATAAATGAGGAAAAAAACTTAATTAGTAATAACTGACATTCTTTTGTCATTTATATATTATTTTCACAATATTCAATTTGCAAACCTTGTCTCACATACTTTGTTTTTTTTTATCAAATTTACCTTTGAATAAATCTGTTTACAAAATGCTGCATGCTTCATTTAACATTGATGTTTTATATATATATATATAAAAAAAAAAAAAAATTATGCTCAAAATTATTGTTACATGCCATCATAATATTTTTATATGATAGAGATTTCTATACTTAATCTTTAAATCAAAACTTTATCCTTGTATCAAAATTTATACAGTTTTTGATCTGATTAAATAATTGAAATTTATGTTCAAGAGACAACAAAATTCATTTATAGGTTTATATTTATTTGTGTTGTTAGGATTATCAAAGTTTAATTTTTTGTGGTAAAATTTAGTTTTGCAATTTTTTTTTTGGCAAATATACAATAGATGTTTTTTTTTGGAAAGATCAAAATTAATTAAATATATTTTTACTTACAAAATTTCTTATTAACATTTGTTGTCTTTTAACAACTATTTAATTAACATTTGTTTTCTTTTTTCTACTTTTTTAGTTTTTTGTAAAATATTAAATATACTTTCTACCAATTAATTGAAACATGTTAGTTAACTATTAAATCAAGTTATGCATTATTATTTCTATCTTTGTTAATTGATCATTTTAATTGTTAATTTTTAAATTTCAATTATTAGATTTTATTAATATCATGTGATTGTATTATATGCTCTTAATAAGAGTTGAAAATTTTAAAGAAAAAATAACTATTTAATGAAATTTTTTCAATCTGAAATAAAAAAATAAAATTTAAAATCATTTTTTTCACTCATTTATTTTTATTGAACATTTTTCTGAAAATAATATAAATTCTTTTGTATATCCAGTGATATGTATTGAAAAAACAACAGTGAGACCTTGTTGTTTTTTAAAGTACAATGTACTTTAGTGTTGAATATCTTTTAAATGTTTTCATACTTTTGTAAAATGAATCCAAAATTTTGATTTAAATATTATAAAATATTTTACTAGTGTATATCTTATTACAAATATAAAATTAATATTTTACCTTTTTCTTAGTAACAAATTATTAACCAATATGAAAAGTCAGATGTACTGTAACATAGTTAGTATATCATTCTTTCTACCATTATGGAGATAAAATGGGATTCTGATAAATGTAATGTTACATTATGTATGTAACATATTATTAATATGACATTTATAAATTTGAATGTATTTATATTTTTTAGCCACCTGTAGTCTCTAAACCTGACATTTTAAAATTAGCTGAAATACTTACTGTTCCTAAAGAGCCTCCTCCCGAATATGAATTCATTGTTGATCCACCATCTATTTCTGCATTTGATTTGTTAGTATAATTTACTTAACTCTATTTCTTAAGCATATTCTTTTGAGAAATCAAGATTTTATACTCATTGATATATAATGTTATCAATGCGCATAATTACAAATCTACCATAATTATAAAAGAAGTTTTATTTTGCCATTATTGTCAAGTTTTTACATTATAATCTTTGAAAAATAAATTCTATTCTTAATTAGTTTCACATAAATTTTAAAATTATAACATAAGTCTATTTTAATGTTGATATTATTTGTATTTGCACAATATTTTATACAAACGTGTCCTAATGTTTATCAAATGTGAACTTGCAGCCATTTAAAAAAAAATAAATAATATGAGCTTTTTTCATGGGCTCTGTTATAATGGCTGGTAAATTTTTCCTTCCTGTTGTTGCAGAAAAATAATATAATTATTTGAAAAATGTATTATATCCATTGCAAGACCTATTATAATTGCCCATGTATCAATTTTTTCCCCTTCATAACACTTGGCATGTAAGAAGCTTTACCTATATTTCTCATGTATTCATAGTTTATTATCTACCTATGGATTTTTCCTGATAAATTAAAAACTAAATAAAAATCTAACAAAATGTTTTTTTTTTAATTAGTGATCATTTGTGATGAATTATAGTTACAAATATTTTGTTAGTTGAATGCCACGACTTTGCTATAGTTCAACAATTTGTTGAGTAAACTCTTAATGTCATGATTGTTGTCTGTGAAACCTACAATTTTTCAATGATTGTGAAATGTTGATTTTGAATTGAGTTAGCTTGTGAGTAAAAAGTGATCTAAGAATAATTAGCCAAATAAAACTCTGCAAAATAAAAATTACAATATCATTGATTAAACAAAAATAAAATATTAGTTTTCCAATATTGAAAACTGTATATTTTTTAATTTCTAAAGAATTTTAATTAGTATGTTATTTTCAAAACTAAAGTCAACTTTAAGGCTTCAAAATAATTAAAAAAAAAGTATTGATTGTTTACTATGTTAAACATTTGATAGTAGAAATGAATGTTATCTATCTAAAATACATATAATTTATATTATCTGAAAACTGTAGTGACAGTCTGCAAGACAAAGTATTCAATACATCTATTTTCTTGTAAACTAATTGTAATTATCTTGAAAAATTAGTGAACAACTTGAAAATTGATTATTTTCAAATTATTTATTAACTTTCTAATATTGAAGTTGCAAATTAAGTATTTTAAAAATTAAATTTTGTTAAGATTGATTAAAAATAAGTGTCATTTTCAATACTTGTTGGAAAAAAAAGGTGGTCTTTTATTTTTCGACAATTATTCAAAATGTATCTGATATTAAAAGAATTAAAAATTTGTATTCTTTTTAGGTTATCTAAATAGAAAGCATCATTTATAAAATGTTACCGTATGTCAAAAATGATATTAAAAGTGGTTCTTGATATTAAATCTTTAAAAGTTACGTATTATGTAATTCAAATTTTTTCATAAGAAAACATTATTTTCTTTTCTTGCTGATAGTAAAATAAAGACACTATATATTATATTTGAGATACAGTTATTTAATTCTATATTTAGGGATATAGTAAAGTTAACTGCACAGTTTGTTGCACGAAATGGGCGACAATTCTTGACAAATTTAATGAATCGAGAGCAGAGGAATTATCAGTTTGACTTTTTAAGACCTCAGCATAGTTTGTTTAACTACTTCACAAAACTCTTGGAACAGTATACTAAGGTAAATATGATTGTCAT
>JAPDSC010085923.1:0-21383 GCA_026290005.1 Latrodectus geometricus | reverse complement strand
TTCACAAAACTCTTGGAACAGTATACTAAGGTAAATATGATTGTCATTACTTTAAATTTCATATGTAATATGTGTTATATACACATGTACAGTTGTAAATTATATGCATATAATACGTCTCTATTTAATTGTGTTTTAAAATAGTTGGATTATATGTTTCTGGATAAAGTTCTATGGTTTTAGGTAATTTTTAAGTTTAAGAGTGAACTTAAGGATTTTATATTCCATTTGAAACAAAAAATATTTAAAACTGGTCACCAATAAATTTTGTTTAAAATTATTATTGATGATATAATTGTTTGTATTTAATTATTTTATACATACTATTTAGATTTTAATTCCCCCAAAAGATTTAATGGCAAAGCTGAGAAAAGAATCTGAATCACCTAAAGCAGTAAGTTTGATTAAATTTTATTTTGCACCTCTGTTTTAAACAAGTGAATGTGATCATTCAATTTTTTTGACATGTGTATGTTAATTTTTTTTTTACTTTAATTTTGAACTTACTGTGAAATGCTTTTTTTTCAACTTTTTTAAAATTAATGGACAAATTATTCATTTATTCTTACAACAATAAAGTTTATATAAATGGATAACTAACATTTTGCTAGTTTGATAACTATTAATCTTCCAGAATTCTGCAGTTTTAGGTACAATCTTATTAAAATAGAAAACAAATTTTTGTTGACTCATGGCAATCAATCTAATGAATTTGTTTTATATCAATTCAACTACTAAGCTGTTGCTATTCCTGTCTAAGTTACTCCTACTATCTGTGATATTTAAATGAAACCGCTTCCATTCAGGATTTGTTTTACAGTTATTTTTATTGCAATATTTTAGCTATAAAAGTAATGATGAAAATTAAAGGAGTAATTAAATTTATTAACTGCTTATATATAAGTACAAATTATACTCCTGTGCTAGTATTGCATTTTATTAAACATATTTACTTACCAAGAGTTATATTCAATAAATGGTATAAACTTTAAATTTTTTTCTTTATTCATTGATATTCTCTTAAATTTTATTTGGGCTTTTAACTCAATACACTCTGTCGATCAACATAAAATGCAAGAAAAATGCTGTGCCAAAATTTAGGCAATTTAAAAATAAAAAAAAATTTTTTTTATAAGGACAAATTTTACTGAGAGCTCTATAAATACTATCTTGAACAGAAATTAATATGTATGAAGTAATTTATGAACCATGTGTAGAAAAGCAGCATACCTAAATTTTAAACTTAACATTTTCTGAAATAATTTCAAAATTAATGTTTTGATATATTTTATGCATGGATATTTGCTTAAAGCAAATGTACTTCAAAAAGAGAGAAAATATTTTAATATTGTTGATTGTTAATAAAATATTATTAAATATAATTTATTGAAATCTTTTTACTTTCAAATTTTCAGCACTAAGGAAGCTCTGATTAAAAATTTGCTCCTTTGAATCTAGCTCAAAATATATTTCAGATTTGTAATATTCTATTTTATTTACAATGTAGATAGATTTGCCATATTATGGAAGATAAATTTTTTAAACCATCTATTTTACATTCAGAAAGTGGCATTGGTATTTTCAAAATTTAAAAAAAGTACTAGACTATTAAGGCTCTTGCCAAACAAAAATTATGCAATTCTTTTTATGTACAGTTAATCTAATTATATTGTATAACTTTGCTCCTTGTTAGGTTTTGGAACAAGTCCGGTATAGAGTTGAATATACAAGGCAACAAGAAGCTATTAAACGACGAGAAGAAGAAGAAGCTGAAAGAGAAAGAGGTTCAATATCAATATTTATGAATTTGAATGGTTATAATTAAAAAGATAATTTTTTCAAACATAAAATATTTAAACTAATCTTTTGAATTATTTTTGTTAGAGATCTGGCCGAAATAAAATCAGTCAATCAAAATTTTTTTATGACTGATTGTGATTCAACACAATTTTTCATTTATACTATAAATATAAGTATATAGACATATTTTGTTTAGAATTTTGTAGTTGCTTGCTCTATTATAAAGAAATTTTTTAATTAATTAGTCTAGCAATACTTGCATCTAATTAATTAAAAAAAGAAATTTTTGTTTAATCTTGAGTGCAACTTGCTTATTTACTGTATTATATTTGAATGATATGTAGATTCTTAAATAGATTTTTCTATTTGAATTTCATTTTTTTCCAATTTCTGTTGTACATTTTTTTTTATTATTATAGTTTATGACCACAAATTGGCTTAAATAAAAAATTAAGATAATATTTAAAAAATGTAATTTTTTCCATTATAAATGAAATTTAAAGCAAATCACTATAACTAGTTTATTAGTTTCTTTTCAATAGTTAGTATTTATTTTTTTTTAACTAAAAAGCTGTTTTTAGAAATTGAAGAGGTATAATGCACAATAAGTAGTGTAATCTTTTATTCTACAAAATTTACAAAAAGGTATTTATTTTATTTATAGGAATAACAAATTTGCTTTTAATTTAAGTAAATGCATGTTATCTATAAGAGAAATCAACTGATATGAAATATATGACTTTATCTTGTGTTATATATGTAAAAAAAACATGTACCTTCTCTATCCTTAGTTCAGTATGCTCAGATTGATTGGCATGATTTTGTAGTTGTTGAAACTGTGGATTATCAACCGAACGAACAAGGTAATCAATGTTTTCCTTTCTGAATACCTTCATGTAATATAAATAGATTTTTGTAATTCATTCTATGTTTATCTACAGGTATGTTTCCTCCTCCAACAAATCCTGATGAAGTTGGAAGCAGAGTACTTCAGCAACAGCGTATTGAAGAATCAGGAGTAAGTATTGGAATTTATTTTAGCTGGAGTAAAAAGAACTTTAACATAAATTTATTGAATTTAAATTTGTTTACTTTTCCTTAGCAAAGTAATAATTGAAAATAAAGCAATACAAAAATTTATCAAGGTATTGAGGTTTCTAAAATTTCAATATTTCACTTTTATTATAAAAAAGTAATGGTTTAAGATAAATATTAATTAAACGTAGTTAATGTATAATTGATTTTATATTTTTATTTCTTTTCTTATAACTTTTTCAAACATTTAATGCTCTCGGACAAAATATGTTGTTCCTCTCATACAGTATTCAGATATATAATTTGTTCAAATATGTTAATTGAAAACTTTTAAAATGGCTGTTTTATATATTGATCATGAATCAAGTTTCCTCATAAATATACAAATATTAGAAGATTTCCCTCAGAAAATCCCTAGAAATACAATGTGAGATAATGCTCTTCTGATTTCTAATTTACTGTGTGCATAAATCATTGATTTTTCCCTTTGTTCTTAACACTGATTGCGTTTTCATTCTTGTCATATGATGCAATTATTGTGAAACTTTACATAACACATTTGAATTTAATTTCAAGTTCTTATGGAGCCAATTTTTAATTTGATTATAGTTTTAGTGACTTTCTAGTAATTGAAAGTCATTTGTCTCTTATGTAGATAAAAGTGATATTTGAGTAGTTATTTTATTAAAGTCCTAATTTCTTAATAATTGACAAAATTGACGGTTGATTTCTTTTAAAAATCTGATTGAGTTTTTCTACTACATATCAAATTCTTCACACATAATACAAATATTGAATATTTTACTCCACAATTTACAGTATCACAATGCAGCAATAAATTATTCAATTTATTTGCTGTTTTAGTTTCAGAATAATTTAAGAAAGATTTCCTCTTAGGGTAATGTATACTTCTCTAGAAACATAATGTTGTATTACAAACTTAAATCATATTCACTTAAACTTATTATTTAAGCAAAGATTAAATATTTATAATCTTTGCTTAAATAATAAGTTTTGAAAATCTAGTATGATTTGGATTATCTGTTTGAGTTTACTTAAATGACAAATGTTTACCTAAGTTACTTATGTGATCTATTCCATCTTCCTTGTTAGTAATTTAGTGGATAATTGTGGCCTTAATGAATGCTGAGTGTTTTATTTTTCTTTGTATAATCAAATTCTTACAGTAATTTTTGTTATATTCATGATTATATTTTTTTAATTGAATGTTGTGTATTCTGCATTATTGCTTCATTACTTTTTTTATAAATAATAAATGCTCAAATTCTATATGTACACACATTTATTTGTTGAAATTCCACCAAATTTATTATGTGTAAAATAAATGACACACTTAACTGCAAAAGTAGCTAAATGTTTTTTGGCCCGTTTTCATACATGAATTTTATGTGCTATAATATCATCTGTTTAAAAAAAATATCAAGCAACATCTAGAGAAAATAATTATTTAAAATCAATAATTTGTAGTTGGAATTCCCAAATTAAAAAATTCTCCTCTCTGATTACTACAACAATTTCTTTGTCTCAGCCAACACTAAGCATTCTCTTATCTTACGTTAAATGAATAGTTATGTTTGAAAGATTTTAGTTTTATTATTAGTTTATAAAATGTTTACAAATACATTAAAACCAGATTATTGCTTTTGAAAGTTAATTTTGTTTTATATCAAGTATTAAAATGAGTGGTTAAACTGTTCTCTAAGTATTGTAAAATGTAAGAAATATTACAAGAAGAAAAAGTTTATTCTTTAAAAATCTTTGATTTTTAAAGCTGTAAAAATTATTTCATAGGAACTGTGCAATAAAAGCTAATTTTTTTTGGATTAAAAATGCTTAATGCTATGAATGTTTAGAATTACTCTGTTTAAAAATTATTATGATTTTCTCTATGTGGTTACTCAAGGATATGAGAGAAACAAAGAAGATAAATTTCTTAACAATTTCTAAACAGCACATTCAGTCACAAATAGACTACAAAATCTTCAACTCAAAGTAATTATATAAGCTAGAAAAAACTGTACAGTTTGTATTATACAGAAACTAAGCAACAACTTTTAGAGCAGGAGACTTGGGCATCTAACTGAGCAACTATTTTCAACTGACTCACCGGTCTCTGTGGATGTTTCAAAAACTTCCCTTCCTAGAGGTTTCTAGTAAATTCCTATAGTGAGCTTATAGTAACTTGGCTCCTCTGTTGGTCCTATCAACTCGAAACTTCAAGAATGTTGACTTATATTTTGCCACTAAGGTGCCTTAGATTTTATGAACTCATTTCTCAACTCTATTTTTACAAAATAAACATTTAAAAAAATTTTCAAATTGAATGATAATCACATTAAAACAAATATTTAAGCTGAAATATAAACTAGTCATGCAAATATTTACAGTTGTTAAAGTTATGTTTATGAGATTTAATGACATACAAATTATTTCTTTGTATTTAAGCAGCGATGGCCTGGTTGGTTAGGGAGTCATTCTCGTTACCAAAAAATGACGTGTTTGAATCCCGGCTTAGCCGAAGATCTGTCGTGTTCACTAATGGTGATTGGGGCACGTTAAATATGTCAGGTCACAATGTCCTCCATGTTCCCATTACAAATTAATACCTCTAAGAGTGGTTGGAGCCAGACTTTGGGCCTTCGCTGGTTTCAATCTCTAAATTAGAAGATTCAGATGGTGCTGCCACCTTTGAGCCAAAAGTCCATGCTTCCTCCTTTGTATGAGGGTGCTTTACTCAAAAACGGAAGACGCTCTCTCTCTGACTACAATCGTAGTCTTTGACAGGCAGGCTTGGCGTTGCCAAGTGTCATCAGAAACAACGTTTTTTAGAAATTATGTAATGCATCCAAAACTATTGCTCATTGAAGTCTGTTGATTTCTTTTTCAAAACAGGTTGAAGATGTTGAAATGGAAGTGGAATCAGATGAAGAAAGTGATAAAGAACCAGGAGCAGAAAAAACAAATAAAGAAAAAGTAAGTGTCATTATGTTTTAATAAGTTATTGAAATTAATTTTTATTTTTGTTAAATTTAAATTAGTTTTGATTTAATATTAATTATTTTTAAAGTTCTTATACATGACATCTGGGAAAATATTTATTCCAACTGATTATTTCAAACAATTTCCATGAGTACTATTAATTTTTAATAGTAAAGTGTGTATTTTTGTTATAATGTGTACTTTAATTCCTTTCTATGTATTGAATAATTAAATTTTACTAACATTTAAAACATCTATGAATTATTTATGTATAATCAATTAGTTTAATTGATTAGTCTAATATCTTGCTTAACAAAAGATTTATAATTATTATCATATTTTTTATTTGTATATTTACTTATATATGAGTGTGATATTTACATATTTATCTTAGCTTCTAAAAATTCATTTGAGTGATAATTTTCTCATTCTTTCCCTTCAACGAGAATTGAGACAGTTAATAATTTATTACATCTCAGCAGAAAATTGTGTGTATATAAATAATTATAATAAAGATAAATAAATTTACTAAGAATATTTGAAATAGAAACTTTTATGAAAATTGTTTCAATAGCCAATTTGTCATAGAGAGTGATTAAGAGTATAATTCTGTGCATAATTATCCAGAAAATATTCTTTTAAATGATTAAACTAGAGAAATGTTTGAGCTCTCAAAGAATGACACTTTTTCTGACAAATTAAAAATTATTTTGTTACATGTCAAATTTTTAACTTGAAATTTATTTTTTAATTATATTTATATTTAATAAAGAAATTAATTTTTTAAAATTTGAATATTAAATTTTAAAAGCAATACTATTAATAGAATGTAGAACTAATAATATTTTATTTATTGGAAAAAAAGGAAAGACTTTTTTTACATTATCATAAGTGATATTTTGCAAATTCAAGTCTTAAAAAGAATATTACTGACAAAGATGTTATTAAAATACTGCACTGAAAAAAAAATCAGTCAATAAGCTTATTGTTTTTACATTTAATTAATTTGTTTTAATGAATATTTTTAATTTGATTGTTTTTTATGAAGTAATAAAGCTTTTACTTTCAGTTTTGTATATAATTAATGTGCATTGTCTCAGTGCAAAAAAATGAATTTTTTTTCCTGTTTATATGTTCATGTTATATAAAATTACCTTCTTTAAAAAATTTATTTTTATTCTAATTTTTTTGCTTATTTTTTCATTATTTTACCATATTTTATTTTCCTAGAAGCTCTTAATACTGTGAAATTGTTCATTCTTTGCCCCCCCCTTTTTTTTTAAATAATCCATTGATACATTTAAGTTATAAATATAAAGTGATTTCAAATTTGAGATTTTTATTAAACAAACTCTTTACTATCTCTCCTAGTTGTGTATATAATTAATGTTTTTACATATAACTGGATAATTATAAAAATTACACAAAATAGTTTTTCAAGTTTTCTTAATCTCTTCTAAAGAATGTATCAACATGTTGCTTTTCGGCCATATAATTTAAAAATTGTGCTTGTTTAAAATATAAAAACACTCTTCATGGTCCCTTTGACATATTTCAGAATTCTTATCCATAATAATTCCTTTTTTTGCTCAAACTGAAATCCTATGTTCATTTCTCATTCATCAATCAATGGCTAAGACCGAATTTTGGAATTTTTTATCTTAAAGAAAGCAGTTTTACTAGTTCACTACTATTATGCTATATAAATAATATTAAAAAATTATGGGGTTTATTAGTATTGAAAAATTTAATTTTTGTTTATTTTTTTGTGTAATAAATTTATAAATTTATAGGTTTAATAATAAAAAGAATGGCTAGATTTTTGTTATAAAATTTGTTCTATTCAATAAAGGAAGTGGCAGATAGTTCTTCATCAGATGAAGAAGATACAGAGAAAGAGCGCTCCAGTCCACCCCCATTGCCATCAGAAGACACACCTCCAGCACTTCCACCTTTACCTCCTCAACCTGATCAAGTGGTCATCAGAAAAGATTACAATCCTAAAGGTAATTAATCTTCCACTAGTTTCCCAGTTAAATGTATATTTTATCTTATTCTATTATTTAAATTAACATTTCTTCCATTTAAATATTACTTTATTATTGAACAAAAAGATAATTTCAGGTATTTAAAATGAATTTAAATTTTTTGGAAAATGTTTCACATTTAAATAATAAATCTGTGTACACTACCGCAAGATTTTATCAATAATTTATTGTTAAGGAACACAAATGTTAAGTTTTTATACTGCCATACATAATACATTATAACTATATTTTTCA
Organism: Latrodectus geometricus; assembly: GCA_026290005.1. Taxonomy (NCBI): domain Eukaryota; kingdom Metazoa; phylum Arthropoda; class Arachnida; order Araneae; family Theridiidae; genus Latrodectus; species Latrodectus geometricus. Next base: position 13,266 of record JAPDSC010085923.1, on the reverse strand, counting down.
TCTTTCTAAATGATTCAATTTTCAAATAAGATTTTATTTATTCACTTAACAGTAAATGTCATTTTATTTTATTAAAGGAAATTTAAATGTAATATTAAATTTAAGAAAAATTATGTTTATTTATAAAGTTATGATTGAAGCTTACCTTTTTAGTGAACACTATTTTATTAAAGCATAGTTAGATGTAATTTTTTTTAGTGATATCTAAAAAGCAAATATGTATAAAACAAAATTATTTACTATTCCTCTAAGCTTTTTATTTAATATTATTAGACTTTTTTTAAAAATAATTCATCACATTCTGGAATTAGTTATCTAAATCTCTTGAAATGAATATTAATCAAATGTAAGTATTACTTCATTTTGTTGAGGTACATAGTAAAAATACCTGCTCACATATCTGTTTTTGAAAATTTAAAAGTTTGAAAGTTACAAAATTTGAAAGTTTGCAATCTAGGTTTTTATATTTTTATTAAAAACAGATGACTGTTGCTTATTCTTTTCATTGTAATGAGACACAAATATATTCCTATTTGTCATATTATCTTTTATAAATGTGATGGTTATTTCAAAATGTGCATCCTTTTAAAAATCCTTAATCATAATTTTTTATTTATTTTTTATTTTAGTGGTACGCCCAGCACAACCAGTAACTGAACAGTTTTTGATTTCACCTATTACTGGTGAACGAATTCCAGCTGATAAAATGCAGGAACATATGAGAATAGGTGAGTTAGTAATTTTGTATAATTTATATTTGTGTTATTGTAAACCTAGTTTTGATTTAAACAATTATCCTTTTTATTTTATTGCTTTTATTAGACTAAATTCATTATGTTTATAAATGTCTAAAATGTCTTAACCAAAATTGAATTTAAATTCATTTTATTTTTACAGGATTATTGGATCCTAGATGGGTTGAACAACGTGACAGAGCTATGCAGGAAAAAATGACTCAAGAAGAAGTTTATGCTCATGGTAACATTTTTTCTAAAATTTAAAAATAAATAGCAATTTCATGTGAAATAGGGTGTTATCTACAAATTTATTATTTTTGCTTTATTTCTGGTTTCCAGTATTTTTATTTTTAATCTTTTGTTCTATCAGGAACTTCTATTGAAAGCAGTCTTAAACAATTTGCTGAACGTCGTACTGATATTTTTGGATCTGGTGTTGAAGAAACTGCTATTGGCAAAAAAGTGAGAATACTTTACATTCATTTTATAAATATTAGCCTTTTTTATTGAAACATTACATCTTATTATCCTTCTCAAAGTCATATATATAAGTGTAGTTATCTTTATCTATTCCAAATTTAACTTTTATAAAATATATTTCACTCTTGAAATTTTATTAGATTCTTTAGAAAGTAAAAATTAATTTTTCTCAAAATTTCAAAATATTTTAGTTTTGGTAAAAATTTTGATTTATAATTAAAAACATTGAAAATAAAGAGGAATTCAAAAGAGATAAAATAAATTTTTAATCCTCGAGAACTCATAAGCTAAAATTTTGAGTAGTTAAAGAATCCTTAGCCGCATGCATTTCTTCTTATTAATACCGTTTCTACAAATTGGGCAGAGTAGGGCTATTTATGAGCGAACATTTGGGGGGGGGGGACATGATTTTCATGACTTAGATAAATGCTCTTATGAGAAACTATGTTACAAAAATTATTTATTTTCATGCTTTTTTGTAATTGAACTTTTTATCTTTTACTAATAAATCATCAGCTTTTATTTTTATAATCATCCCTTAAATTTTGAGAAAATTATTTCTCATCAATTCATGAACTGAACTAACTTTAACTTTTTTTTAAAATTTTCATTTATTCTTTAATACTTAACTTGATCCCTGCCATACATTAGCAGACCTTCCAAATTCTGTGCTTCATGTTCAAATTTTATGTAAGAGAGCTAGGTTTTAAATTTAGTTTTTTTTTAGTTCTATTGCATAATATATAAAAATGGAGAAAATGATACATTAAATGGTGGAGGTATGATTTCCTCTTTTATTCACGTGCTGTAAATTAGTGTCATTCATTTTAACTAATAAGCAATATAAAGCTCCTTAGGGGTGGTAGTGGCTGTATCTGATGGTGGAGTTATTATATTATATGAACATATTTGTGTCTTGGAAAAAGATATGCTATTTTATGTTTTGGACTGTATTTACAATTTTAAAATATTCAATAATTTTTTTTAACTCTTAAAAAGTTAATTGATTCATCAATGAAAGAATGTTACCTATTTATATTCTGTAATTTTAAATTTTTGTCTTTGATTCTTCTTTTTATTTGAAGTAATTAAGAGCTTAAAAAATGAAAAACTGTACAAACTCCTTTTAAAAATTCCTTGTATTAAGTTAATTTCTGTATTATTTTAGATTGGAGAAGAAGAAAAGAAACGCCCAGAAAAAGTTACTTGGGATGGTCACACAGCCAGTATGGAAGCTGCAACCAGAGCTGCAAGAGCAAATATAACTATTGAAGAACAAATACAGCAGATTCATAAGATAAAAGGCCTTTTGTAAGTTGGAATATTAATTAAAAATTAATGTTTTAATATAATAAGAAAAAATATTGATTTGCAACAAGAAAATCTTAATTTAGTAATTAGACTTGATCTTTAAAAAAACCATGTATTTGTTAGTTATCTGAAAATGTTAAAGCTGCTTTTTAAAAAAATTTAATTTTTCTTCACATTAAGATATTTTAATTATTGAAATTATTTCATTCAAATATTTTATTTTGTTTTAAGACTTGCCTTTAAAAATTGACGTCCTAATGTTACACCAAAATTAAAATTTAATATAAATTTCTTTTGGTCAAAATTAGACATTAGTAATTTAATATAAGCTAAAGATTGTTATGTATTATCACCTTTGTAAGTATTTTAACATTGTTTGGTGAAATCTTTATAAAATTGTTTTAAGACAATGACCGACTCTAGTCTACCATTGTTTTAATATTTGTACACCTCATCATACTTAATGAGTTTTTGGGTGAAAATTTCCTCTCGGAATTGAGTCAGGCCAAGGCTATTTTATTTACAGAATGTTGCCAGAAATTGCCCTATTTTTTCTATGAAAAAAGCATAAGTTAAATGTGACTTGCCTTGTGTGATAAATTGCTTCTAATTTGTGCAAAAGACACCATTTTTGGGTTTATGATCAATGGAAAGACATGCTCAAATGAGGAATCTCAGTTTTGAAGATTAAAAATGTGGTTTTGACAAATGCCTTGCCAACATGATGTACTAGATGTTATTATTATAGCTGAATAAACTTCAAAAGAGGTAACGTTTTGTTTTTCCTTGTTTTCCTCGCTTTTTGAAGGAGTGATTTTTAAAAAGAGTATTATAAATGGCTGGCATTATAAATGTCATGGCATGTAAAACAATTTTGGATACCTGTCTTAATTCATTGGCAATATTTTGAAATTTTGGTCTATTTTCGTAGATGAACATTCTGTGTAAACAATAACTATTGTTATCATGTTTGTTTGTGAGAAAGGTTGATAGTCCAATCTATCAAACTATTAAGGAAAAAAATTCCTGCAGTAATGTCATAAATAAATGAAAATATTTCTTCAAACTATTGCAAATGACAGTATGATTTAAAATATGCCTATGTGTAATAAATTTTGTGCTAAACTTGTTTGTGTTATTGGATACTTACTATTTTAGGAATTTAATGATAAATGGTCACTGACTTGTGATTAAAATACTTGTATATTTAATTATTTACTATATTTGCTATTTGATATACTAATTGAGTCACTAAATCAGGAAATATATTCTGTGAACAAAGTTATCATCTTTTACTTAAAAGTAAAACTATTCAAGTTTTCGAACTGAATTGTTGAAATTGAAACATTTAATAGGTCCTTACAAAATTCAAAAATATTGTTTTGCATGGATGCTCCTGTCTGAAACACATTCAAAAAGCAACATGATATAGTCACCTTTGAATGAGATAAGTTAATTTTGTTCACATATTTTCTTTAATAAATGAATAATCTGTAGACATGTCCTCATAAAAAGCATTTTAAAAATTGCCTATTATATGTTTTATGATAAACAAGATTTAAATTTTTTTTTATTTATATGTGATTTTGCATTAATTGTGTTTTCTAGACCTGATGAAGAAAAAGAAAGAATTGGTCCTTCAAAACCCCAAGAATCTACTCCTACCTCTTCTGCTACTTCTACTGCTCCACTTGTAAAGATAATTTCTGTTCCACCTGCTAACACTGTTGCTAGTTCTACTGCAGCAACTTCATCAGGAACAGCTCCACCTGTTACAAGTGCAGCAGCTTCTACTACAACTCCAAAATCGCAACCAACTTCATTACCAGCAACTTCAGCGCCTACAACTGTAATGCCTCCTCTGCCTCCGATGCCATCAATACCCATGCCTCCAGTTACAGCTATTCTCCCACCAAGACCAATGATGCCACCACCTCAAGGTTTGATATTGACTCCAATACCACCACCTGGTCCTCCACCTCCGCATCTTTTAGGTAATTTATTTCTTTTGGTTTATCTTTAAAATGTTATTTTATATCTTTAATTAGAAAAATTATATGTACTAATATTTTGCTAGTTTATTTAGTACATGTTTATTTTCCTAGACTCCTTTAAAATTTAGAATGAATTTAATTTTAATATCAAATTTTAAGATGTGTTTGTTTATAAAACCAAAATGATTAAAAGTGCTTAGAAATATCTGATATATGTAAATGGCTCAAAATTAAAATTTTTAAGTATATTACATTTCAGCAGGCTTTCTTAACATCAAGATGTATACTGAAGACTAATACAGTATCATTGATTTTAATCCTCAATTGATTTTCTTATATAAACATTTATCAACTCTTAGAAGCTATTCTTCCTACCAAGAAATCAAGTTTTATTTCCAAAATAATTAGGCCTTTCATTTATTTTCACCGTGTCAGGTTAAATTTTTATATTAATTTTTGAAAAGTTACCTTATTACTTAATAAAAATTATTTAGGGAAATTATCTACAACTCCTGTTACATTTTCTCTGTTATTGGTTATTGTATCTGTTATCTAATGCAAAATATTTCTTAAATTTTAATACAGATCTTCTTTTCTTATTCAATATAAGTAAGAAAATCCAATTTTTCATCACTTTAATAAAGTGATGAATTTTGATTATAACAACATTTTGTAATGTATGTCTGTAAACACTTGCCTATTGACTCTATTTCTCTGGTATATTCCGGGATTAAAAAAAATTTAGTTCAATATATGGAAATCCTTAACACTTATTTTGCTTTTCCCTTTAATAATAAAATTTTTCTTATAAAAATGTAAAATATATCAAAAGATGTAATCTTTCACTTAATAAATTTCTTCCATTCACTTTAGATTTCTTTATAAGTGATATTTATTATTTTATAGTCATTTTAGAATATAAATATGAGGCGTGTGACTCTCTCAATTTAATATAGTTTTTAGGGTTGCCTTACATTGTTTAAACATTGAACATTTGAACTCTTATCATCTATAGTTGAATTGACAGCTTGATAATTAAGACTGAACATATATTTGATAGATCATTCAGTTCTCACTTCAAGTATTGATGTTTATAGAGATTCAAAATATTTTTAAAAGAGAAAGTCCAATCAAATTTATGTTCCCATTAAAACATGAATGAGTGTTGACTGACCAATGAAACTGAACTTTAATTTGAATAAATTGTAATTCAGTTAAGTTTTGTTTAATATACTACTAATAAAATTATGGTAAAAATATGAGTATTTTGAGGTCATTAATATAAAAGATTCAAATTTTAAATTTGTTTATTTTGAATCAAACCATTTGATTCTTTCAACTAAATATTGTTTTTGTTTATAAATGAATGTATTGATTTTTCAAATTTTGAATTAGATTTATTATTTTATCAATTTGAAATAATGTCAAAGTATAAATATTTTTATGATTTTATTAAATTTCTAAAATTTTTACTCAATTTATCTTGAAAAAAATTTCAATCCTTATAATATACTTTCATACATAATTACTAAAAATGTAGTTACCGCTGTATATGTAACATGTAAGTACTAACTTAAAATTATATATTATGTAAGCTAGAATTATTTGAATGCAGTTTGTGTTAGTTGAGCATAAATATTCCTATTTGTTTTCAGTTGGCATTTTCAATAGTCTTAAAAACAAAATTTGGTAGTGTTTCAAAAAATACCTGTATTATAAATTGATTTTGAAGATCATTGACATCATATGAAGCATTGTTGCAATTATAACTATACATGCAATTATTAGAGAATATATGTATAATTAGTTATTCTATGAATATATAATTCCATTTTATTCAATATTATAAAACAATTTATGTGCGGTATGAATTATGTTTAAAATGGTAAATTTAGATAAGTAATTACTTTTAGTTCCTGCTGCTATGGCAAAAGCATATTTATTTTCATGACTGAGTAATTTTATTAAAATAAAAAATATTCACAGCTTTTCCACGTCCTCCAATGCCGCCAGTCATGGGCCCACCTGGTACCCCTTTTGCTCCTCCCATGCATCAAATTGTTGCTCCACCTCCCCAAGCTCCACCTCAACCTATGTTGGGTGGAACTACTACTGTTATTCCATCAGAGGATGAACCTCCATTAAAGAAACAAAGAACTGAGGATACTCTAATTTCTGAAGAAGAATTCCTAAAAAAAAATAAGGTAAATATATTGTATTATTGTATATATAAGCAACAATTTTAACACTTTCATTCTAATTTTGATTATTTTTTAATCATAATATATATATATATATATATATATATATATATATATACTGAATTAGAATTTTTTTCATCTTTTTAAATAAAATGGTAACAATAACCATAAAGGAAACTGTATTTTTATATGTAATTCGTTTGAATTTATATTAGATAAATTAATGGATTATAATTATATTATTTCAATTATTGTATTTTATTCTTACAGAGTCCAGTAACCTTCAGAGTTCAGGTACCTGTAAATGCAGAAAAGCCAGATTGGAAATTAAATGGACAAGTTTTGGCTTTCTCTTTGCCATTGACTGACATGGTATGGAAAATTGTGAATTTTAAAAATTTATTTGAAACTTGTAAATTATAACTTAAATTTTCTTTTTCATTTTTTTAATGTTTGCAGAATTATTAATTATTATTAAATAAAATTATATGTATGAAAAATTTTAAATTATAAATAACATTTTCTAAATTGGCATCTTAATTTGTGTTTAATAAAATTTATTTATTCCAGTCTCAATGTATATTTTTATTTTTTCATTTATAGGTATCAGTAATTAAAGCAAAAATTCATGAATCAATTGGAATGCCTCCTGGGAAACAAAAACTACAACTTGAGGTAAATATTTTTTGCCGAATATTAACACGGTGCTGTAAAATTGCAGCAGTTAATTCAAGTTAACATTTTCATGCATACCACTATAAATAATATTTTAGAAATTTGATAAGCATTTAATATATGCATCTTTCCAAGTATTATCTTAATGTCTATATATGCATATTATGCACAGACATATATAAATGGTTATTTGTAGTAACTATTTTAAATTTTTCATGTTTAGAATAGTAATTTATAGCAATAAAAGTGCTATTTGTATTATGCTTTTAATTTCTTTGTAATACATCTTTTGAAATTTTAAGTTCATCAAAATATTTTAATTTTTTCTAAATGAAGATTGTAGTTAGAAAAATGGTTTAGCGAGGAAGAAACTTTAGTGACATGGAAAGAATATTAGAAGTTTTATGTTCTTTCAGAAATATAATAAATTAATGAAAAAAATTTTCCTCTCGGGCACTATTAAAAAATGTAATACTTGATTAGTTTATGCTAATTAAATTTTAAAGCTACTAAAACTTACATAAATTACTATACCTCTAAAATATTAATTAGTTGCACTTAAATCAAACTTTTTGGAAAACCTCTCATAAATGTAGATTTAAACATTCAATTATTATTTATATATTGTTGTAAAGTGTTTCAGCATATTGATACCAAAATCATTGATGGTTTAATAATATTACTCTTCATTCAATTGAAGTCCCCCCTCCTCCAAAACACAGATTTCGTCACACTTAAATTATTTATTTTATGAAAGTGGGTGAGATAGAAAAATAGTTATGTTTAGCATTTATGAATGCTCTATAAGCTTAATGACCTTGATATCTTCTTTTTGTATATATTAGGTGTGAATTCATCATTGATTTCCTTTCCTTTTGTTTCAGAGTATTTATTCATTGAACTACATTGGTTTTCATACTTTAAATTTTATTCCAAATTTTTCCAACTGTTATAAACAATACACATTTTGAAAAATGCAAAAATTTAAAACAAGACTTTAAAGGGGGAAACTTGATTTATTTTTTAAAAAAAAGATCAAAAATTAAAATCTAAAGCTATTTTAAGTGTGGGATATTCAATAAGATCCTTAGAAAAATAAAATTTGGCTTTATATTGGCACGGGCAAAATGACACAAGGGTCAATAGAAGTAACTTTTAAAAGCGATGAACCTATTGTCAAAGTATGATCCTTTCTTCAAAGACATTAGTAAAAAAAAAAAAAAAAAAATTGTAGTTACATGTGTCAGAGTTCAAAACAAGATTTTTTAATTCAGTGTGTAAAAATTATTTAAAATCTCAATAAGATTTTTCTCATTGAAATGACCAATGTGTTGATACTTGTGAGAAGCATAAGATATTAATTATGTGATGCTGAACAAACTCATCTGTGATAGTTCAATATCATAAATTGTAGAGAGCAAGCTTAAAATAATGCTGTTACAATTACTTGAAGAAAATTTGAAAAAGCTAAATAAAAAGACATTAATTTGAACTCTTCAGAATTTTGAATTTCTAAAGAAATAAGTTTATTCAGAAGGAACTTAATTAAATTTTTCACACCTAAGTATTTTTTTCTGTGTCCACATATCAATAGAAGATTCTGACATCTAGATTCGAGGGTTTGGAGCACACATTGGAGTGTCAGAGCCAATGCAGTAAAATCATTTTAAGGAAATTTTGAAAATTAACTGACAGATAAATGTGTAAAGACATAAACAGACACAAGAACTTTGTCAAGATATTATTGTTTTTATAAAAAATGTTTATATTAATATTTAGTTTTTTTTACTTTTAATTGCATATCCAGATTACAAAATTATGTAAATACTTAGATTTTTTTTCTTTTGGCACATAAATTAAGGAAAGCATATTTTATTGATAGTTAGTCAAACACATTTCTGCCCAAATAATTTTAATGTAAATTATTTTAAAAATGTGCTTTTTCATTTGAGAATAATTATTATATATATACTTACATATATGTGTTATACATACGCGCATGTAAGTGTTTGATTTACCAAACTATAATGTTCTCATTTTTGTTCAATAAATGCATACTTTAAACATTGTAATGTAAACTTTAATTTCTTTGACTACATAGCCATCAAATGCAAAAAATAATAATTTAACTATAATATTTTGCACATGATATAAATGAACCAACTGAAATATATATGTATATTGTGAAATAGATAAGCATAATGGTCTAATTCTTGAAATTTAATTTTTAAATTTTTTATGTCAGTGGAATATTAAAAAGTTACTTTTTATATTAGTTTTTGAAACAATTTTTCAAAAATATTATTTGTTTTTTGGGCTTTTATTATGATATTAATATTGGATTCTAATTTGTTCTATATCAGTTTTCTATAATTCTTTTATTTTCAAATGCTCTTGTTATATTTTATGCTGATTCTGTATTTGAAAATAAATCCTAAATTCACATAAATTGAGTCTTTTTTCAATGTGGATTAAAAATGATTATATTTATATTATAATTGTTTACAGTTACATATTAATGAACTTTTTGATGAATATTAAATATTTCTAGCCTCCAATTCAGCAGTATACAAACACCCATGCTGAATGTGAAGTGAAGCTCATTGGTTTCCACATTCAGTGTAGATGCTTATAATGATTTAGAACTTTTTTTTAAGCTGAAGGTTTAGGTTGAATTTCTTCCTGTGTATAAAATATTGTAAATTAGTAAACAAATCTAACCTGAAAAATCTTGTTAAACTCCAACAGAAAACATCTGCTAATTAAAAAAATCAGTCTAAATTCTATAAAAAAAAAAAAAAAAAATTCATTGGCCAAAGCTTCAAAAATGCTATTCAAAGTACTAGGTTTGTATTTCATGTCTCATTTGTTGAATTTTATAGTAACTTTTAATATAAACAAAATGCTATTGAAATGTAAATAAGAATTAAGAGTTATGAAGTCATTTAAATATGTTTAATAATTTTAGTTACTTTAAATTATGACTATTATAAAATTAATTTTCCTTCAGAAATCAGTAGCTCATAAAATAAGTTTTAAAAGTTACATTTGAATGTTTTTTTATTTTAAAATAATGACCCGTTTTTCTTTGCTACTCATTGACTATCTATCTTGCACTTGGCAATGATTACTTATTTTGCAGAGAAATTTATAGGTTAATACATATATGTATCTTTATGTTACTGTAATTTACTAGCTCTTAGACAATTGTTTAATCCATTTGCTGTTTTCCTTCTGATTTTTACTTTCTTTTTTTTACAGGGAATGTTCATCAAAGATTCAAATTCTTTGGCTTATTACAATATTACACCAAATTCTATTGTATCACTGCAAGTCAAGGAAAGAGGTGGCCGTAAAAAGTGATTGTGTTTGAAACAGAAAGTTTTTCTCTCACATATGCTGGACTTCAGTGCTTATCTTATATATGAATATAATGAAAATGTTGAATCTTTCAATAAAGTAGTTATGGTAAACATCTTTTTCATTAAAATGCCATATTTTGAACATAGACAAAAAGCACAGAATTTGTCAATTTCTATCTTCACAACATTTTTTTGTATTTCAATTTATTCATAATTTACTAAAATAATGCTATCAAATAACAGAAATTATTTTATTTTATAAGTCCACATAATTTGTATAATGAATTATAAATTGAATGCCAGTTTACTTGCTTGAATATTTGCCCATATAGCTTTATCAAATAATCATTGTAACAATATGTTGTCTGTGTGGATGAAATTTCATTTGTTTAGCTATTAAAATTAAAAGCTTGTTCTGCTGTTTGACCTTAATGTATAAAATAAGGGGAAAATAAGATTTTATGTAGAAACTAATTGTGACCTCTAAGATTCTGTAACTTAGCAAAGAGCAGCTTGCCCATTTTTGCACCACTAAATCCAACCAGCAAAATACAGCAGGATGAATTGGACCTTCACTTCCAAGTGCTAATTTAATCTTGCTTTAAAATCATATCTATGATTATTTATTGTTGCATCAACTCCATTTTCCCTTTATAAACTATTTGAATTGGCTGACATGTAAACAAACTTAATTGGAATCTGCTACTATAAAATAACTTGGAAAAATTAAGGGTTGGATTAAAAAATGTATCATTTCTCAACTTTTATATTCAACATAACTTTTATGAAACGATTGTAATCTTCTTGCCAAGATTTTATAAATAAATATCATCCACTAACAGTTGATGGTAGGAGGTAATCCTTTAATGCTATGTTGAATTAATTTAATTGAAAATTTCAGTATTCTTGAACATTAAATTTACAACTTGTAAATTGAATGAACATTTTCCCCTCATTTCCTGCCAAGCTGAATGGTTAATACTTTTGGTTTAACAGCTTGTAAGTTCGAATCCACTTTAACAAGTAAATACTAGTCTAATCAATGTTAAAAAATGATCGTTGAGCAATAAGCCGATATAAATGTTTACTATATGAGTTTAAAATGTAGATTCAGTACAATAAATTTAGTTGAAAAACCTTTGTTTAACATCCACTTCTATATCATCTGCTCTATGATATAGAAGTGGATGCTTTACACTTCTATATCATAGCTTTTTAACATTCATAAGACATTTTTCCTTGTGTAGAAATTTTTTTTTCTTAAAAATTCTCAATTATGACATTCAATGATTTCCTATGAAACTTAGCAACATATATAAACATGAAGTTACTTATCTTACTATTATTAAATTAGTTCGCTTATTATTCTTGAATGTTTCTTGGAAAATTCAAAACTAAAATTGTTTTGTTACTTTTCTAAGTATACACACATGTAAAAGAAAATTCCACTGACAATCAAAGATTTTATTAAAAAAACTAAGAAAACAATTTTATTTAGCAAGTTTTTCTCCAAGCATACGAGCTATTTGCTTATTGTGATGAAGACGTCTTCCCTTCTTCATGATTTTTTTCACTGATTTCTTGCTTTTATTATCTCTGAATTTCTTGAAGGCACTAGAAATTAAAGAGTAAAGTATTAAATTGTAACATTAATGGAAAATCAAATCATAGTTTTTTTTAATTTAAGAAACTGAATAAATTATTTTTAGAAATTCAGCATAAAAATTAAACAAATGTAACTAAAAATGTAAACTGTTACTTATATATTTGAAACAATTTTGACTCATTAACTTCTTTTTTTTTTTTATCATAGTTGTATGAATGAATTATCTATTCAATAATAAATATTTCTCAAATAGTACATTTCTGTAATATAATGACAAAACTAATTGTGCAATATCTATACTAGTTTAACATGATGATGCATTGATAAAAAAAATTACATTAGCGTTCAAAATGTATGTAAAAATATTTCAATAAATATAAAATAATAGCCAAATGTCAACCATTTTTAATATTCTGAAAACAAATTAATACTCCAAAACTGAAAGGAGTGTCTAACATCAGAAGAACAACTATTCTAGCAATTTTGGATGTGTAAGTTGTTGTATTATCCTGCTGGAAAACACAATGAACATGAATAGATACAAGTGATCAGATAGGATGCTTGCATATCTGTCATCACTGAGAGTTATGTCTAGACATAACTCTCATATCATGACAACTGTGCATGCTCCATACCAACAGTGAGCCTCCACCAGCTAGAACAGTCCCTTATTAACACACAGCACCCATAGATTCATGAAGCACTCTCCATACTTGTACACGTCCACCTACTCTATACAATTGCAAACCAGACCATGCTATGTGTTTCCAGTTAACAGCTCAAAGTCTGTGTTGACGAACCCAAGTGAGAAAAAAACTTTGAGTCATGCACTCCTCAAACGTACCATCAGCTCGAAAGGTCCGTAGCAAGATGATGTTATGTTGGATGGCCCAGCCTTGA
>JAPDSC010085921.1:0-13926 GCA_026290005.1 Latrodectus geometricus | reverse complement strand
TTCTTTTTAAAAATTGTTTACAATTCATTTTCTTCATTAGTTTGCTTGTGCACATTTTTGCATTTACATAACTGAAATGTATATAAAAATTTACCTTCATTATTTATCCAATTTCTTTTTATAAACAGTTGGTATTTAAGTAAATTACATTTTAAGCACTTTTAAAATTTATTACTGATTTTTCATATTTGAAAAGAATTTCGTAATTTATTACATATTATAATTTTACTCCTAAACGCTTATTACTTCTTTAAATTATTTACATTTGATTAATGGGAAGTGATCTAAAAAAAATTTACGTGCCTCACTCTCCATTAGTGATCAAGACGGCCTTTAGGTCAGCGGGGAATCGAATTCACAATCTTGCAATTGCGAGGCTGATGCCCTAACCAACTAGGCTACGAAGGCCATATATTTTGTAAGATTATTGAAAATTAAGTAACAAAATGTTTTATGAATCAACAATATACGTATTTTAATTAAGTGTTACCGAACTACTCTAGATATAAGAGCAATTAATATCGAGTGTTAAAGCGTAAGTTAAATACAATAAAAATTTATTTTCTGAATAGCTATTCAAATATTTTAGATTTTCAGTATAAAATATTGTTAATTTCAGCATAAAATATTACATGTTATTTGATATCAAAGTTAAATTGCAAATTATAAATATTTATGTTATTAAACCCTTTATTAAAATAGAGGTTCAGCCAATCTTTTTTTAATAAAATAGATTTTATTTTATGATTGATTCAATAAAACATGCTTCGAATTGAACATATCGAAACGAAATCTTAAAGACAATAATAGAAAATTCTTTTGAAGAGAAATCAAAGTGGTCTAAAATATTTATATTAAACTACACTTTGCCTCAAGCTTCTCTATGAAGATATTTAGAAAAAAGTTACATAAATATTTATTTTTATGATATAAAAGTATAATATAAAAATTTTAATTGTTAAATTGTGATCATCTTTCAAAAATAAATAATTTAAAATTATGCATATGAAAAATTGGAAAATTTTGCTTACAATGTATTTCTCAGCACAATATAAATTTGAAAAGTGTTTTTGAGTTTTTATGCCATTTCTGGATAAAAGAAAATTCTAATGTAATTTCTAGATAATGTTATTTTCAAATAATGTTTTTTTAAATTGAGGGAAGTATATCAATCTTATAGGATTACATTCATTTTTCTCGAAATTACATTCTACTCAATTGGTTAAAAAGATTTTCCTTACCTAAAATACTAGAATTTAATTCCAAAGGAAAATAGATTTCAATAAAGAATTATTGGCTTATTGATTTTAGTTTTAACTAGGCATTCCCTCTTCATCTGAAAATTTTTTTCAGTAAAGAAAGTTATAATTTTCTTTTTTTCTACTTTCGAAATTTGCTGAAAATCATTTTTCAATTACGAAACAGTATTTTTTTTTTGCTTCATTTGGTATGAAATATTGAATAACTTTTAAATGAAATCATCTTCATTCATAAAAATGTTTTCATTTCAAGTTAATAGATTCTTGTAGCAACTATGCCAATTATTTATCTTTATTTACTTTCAGAAGACTAGAAGATTTTCAGAGTATATGATATAGCAAGGATCATTCCAATTTTTTCTTAAAAAAACTATTTGAAATAAGTTTAATTTTGTTTCCTTTATTATAAAGCATGGATATTGTAAAATCTATGATAAAGAGATATATCTTATAATAAAGTAATCTAGGTAAAAATTTATTGTACGGTCGAAAAAGTTTGCACAAGTAGGTCTGAAAATAAGCAGAATATACCAGTTTTCATTGGTCGGTTCCCATTTTGTCAGAATCCCCCTATTTTTTATTGGTCTGAATCCCTCATCTGTGATTGGTCAGAATTGACTGGGTTGCCATAAAATGTTATTTATCGCCAACCTTGTAAAATCACGCCAAGAGCGACCGTACAGTAAATTTGAGCCGTAATCTGATGTTTAGTAATCACGAAAGTCGTTTAAGAGATTGGTTTTGATTAAATTTGAAAATTTGCTCGAAATTCAAGGTTTTAAACTCTTTAGAATGATAATATAATTTTTATCAAATTATACCATTCTCTAATATATTAACCACAATGAAAGTTTCAAAACTAATTCTATTGGTTTATGAGATGTAGTTAAAAAACAATTCGAGCATAAATTTCTTTTTTAAATATAATAATTGAAGACAGAAATCTGGCAATATAACAATTACTCATAAAAAATTATTAATAGTTCATTAACAAATGTTTTTTAATGTATTTATTGGTTTTTGTGTTCTATTATGAAAAACTGTTTCACCATGTGATTTCTTTTTTATAATAAAAGTGAAGTCATTGATTATCTACATCTTCATTTATATCAATCTTACAATCCACTATGGTATATACAATTTATATTAGTATATAATAATATTAGTTAGGAATATATTTAATGTTTTATAATAAAACAATTTCAATTTAATGAAAGTAATTCTTTCTAAAATTTAAATGACATCAGTACTAAATCTCTCACTATTCAAAGACCTTTCAATAAATAAATAAACTGGTGGTTTTATAGTTATTTTAGTTATATATAATTTTAATAATTTTGCAATACCAATAATTAAATATTCTTTTGAAAAGTAACAGCAAATTACATGTTATTTTTGGTTTACATTTAAGCAATTTCTTTTGCTTAATATCTCAACTTTTTATCCACACAGGTTTCTTCTTCTGATGCTCTGAGCAAAAATTTTGTTCTTTTTTAATACTTGGTATTGACAAAGCATTTCCTTTAGTTCATAATGTAACATCCTTTTAATTGGATCTCAAACAAAAAAAATAAATAATAAAAAAAAACTTAGCTATTGGACTAGGTAGGGTAAAATAAATTGATGTGATGCATCGCATCAACAGAGTATTTGAATTTATTTTGAAATTAAGGCAAATTGTGTCAGTTACAATATTTCTTAAAGTAACTTTCGCAAACAGAATTTTGGTAATTCACAAAAGTGTTTTCTTAAAGATTTAGTTGAAGGTAGAAAATTCATTATTTAATAAATAGATTATGTGCTAGTTATATAATTTCTTAATTGAATAATTGTTTCATTATGTTTGGAAGCACTGAAAAAAATACCATTATTTTAAAAGCTTCTAGAAATTTAATTAAAACTTTAAATACAATGAATATATTAATTGCTTATGCAATACATTTCATACAATGTTGTGAAAACCAATCATTTTTAAACTCAAAGAAAAACTGTTTCTTAGTAAACTGTTTCTTCACTGTTTTCTTTTCAAAATTTGAAGAGGTTTCTAACATTTAATTTATTTATACCTTTCTCTATAATGATATTTCCATACAATCTAAACTCTCTTTATACATAAAGGCATATTTGAAAAGGGCTTAGGGTGAATAATTAATTGATCTCTCTTTTATTCACACGAAAATAATAATCATTGTTGAGGATATAAATGGTATTAAAGATAAAAAAACAATTGCACTCTTATTTTGTATATTTACTAAACTATAAACACAACAATAGATTTAATCTGTTATTGTTTAATAGCTTGTGAGTAGCAAAAATGAATTCCTTTAATGAGAGTCATACTGATGAAACATTTGAGGTTTATTAATCTAATGTAAATGATTCTAATTAAAATGATAAAATTTTGTTATTCAATATAAAATATTCAAAGGAAATCGAACAAGAAAGACTACATATTTAAACCTAGTGAGTGGTATATTACAATAATCGAGTGTAATTTAGTATTTCAGTTAATGTTTATTCGTTATTTATAAAATAATCTAACTTTTATTTAAATTAAATTTATATTATTTTAATATGGATATTTACACACCTAATACCTTACAGTTGAAGTAATGGTTTAAATATAAATTGTTTCATGGATATTTTGCATATTTATTTTCTTTTATATTTTAAATAATAATTAAATGTTTTTAGGTTTATTCTAATCATAGCAATAAAAGCTTTTTAATACATTAACAGAAGTAAAGTAATTGGTGTAGGATGCTTAATAACAATATATCATACTTCTCAGAATTAAATCAAATATGCACTTCTGGCCACCATAAATGAAACACCCTGAAGGAAGTAGGCAAATGACATAGAATTTACATCATGCATCAGCGGAGATGAGGTATGCAAATGATTAGAATTTCAGCGCAGACGCACACCACAAGCGCCCATGGCGACGCTTCAAAGTGCTATTTAAGATTTGGAGGTTTTGACGATTTCAAATTCGGCAATTATGTTTTTCTTGCTGTTTTTTCCAAAAAAAAAATTGGGGATTAGTTAGGCTTTGTAGAAAGTAGTGATCATTTTTTGATCAAGTATCCGAGTTCGACAGAGGGAAAGGGCCTACCAAGATTGTAGGTTATCTTTCAGGGAAATTGGTAGTCGTGTTGGACGAAACCAAACAACTGTAATGCAGATATGTGATCGTTGGATGCAGGAGGGTAAGGCGGATGCACGTGTTTGATCGCATCCACTTCAGTGCGCCACTTCACGTGATGACTGGAAAATTGTGCGCATGGCAGTGACAGATCGCTCAGCCACATCATTAACCATAGCACAGTACATTCAGTCTGAAACGTATCATCCTGTGTCTGCGTGTAGCATTCGATGTCGTTTACAATAGAGTGTTCTGTCCGCAAGACGTTCATTGCTTCTTTTACTCTTGACACCGAACCACAGACGTCTTTTGGTGAGATGAATGAAGGATGTGATGGCAGAGTGGAAAGAAATTATCATTACTGATTTGTCACGCTTTTGTCTGTAACACCATGATTGTCGCATTCGAGTTTAGAAACACCCTGGAGAGAGGATACTGAACAGCTGCATTATGGACCGCCACCCTGTCCTGCAGCAGGTATTATTGTAAGAGGTAGTATTGGATATCATTCTCTCTCTCCTCTAGTACGCATTGCTGGTACTTTAAACAGTCAAGATGTTAGTGTCTGTTGTCCTTCCTTACCTTCAGCTCTTGCCCACTGTCATAGCTCAACATGATAATGAGCTACCACAGATGGCACGCATTGTCCAAGTGTTCTTCGTCAATCACCTTCTTAAATTGCTTGCTTGACCAACTCACTCTCCCCTTTCGCATATAGAAAGCACGTGGTCCATAGTTGCTTAGCGATTCACCTAGTTTGTATCCCCAGCTGCCACCCAGATCAACTGTGGCAACATATGGAAACTGTTTATTCTCTGTTCCACAAGAACATATCCAATGTCTCTTTGAATCAATGTGTGTTGCAGTGGGTGGTGATCTCCAACAATGGTGGCTACTCTCGCTGCTACTGATTTTGGCTAAACCATACTTCACATAAGGCAATAAGTTTAATCATTTGATACGTGGTCAACATGTTATCTACAAAATAAATTTTCTCGTGATATCTCGTGTCTTTTTTGGAATGGCCAGCAGTGAGTTTCTGACTTTTAAAGAATTTTGTAACTAGTGATTCATGCTGTTTGAACATGTTTATAATATTCTATACTAGTTTACAAAGAATTATATAAATTGAACTAATATAAATAGGTATTTTAAATAATGATTCGTTTTTGTTAACGATGATACATATAAATAACAATATATATCTAGACTTTCAAAAAGTTATTCCTTAAAAATGTTTTTGTGAGCAGACGAGAAATTTTGTTCTTCATTCCTAAAACTAATTCTGAATATATGAATACAAATCAATGGAAATAGTTGTCTACAGGCTGAAAAGGATGATTGCATTTAGATAACTCAGAAAATATCTGAGTTTGGCAGAAGAAGCAAACATATGTATTTTTTGCTTGTATTCAGATATGAAATATATTCCTATACCTTTATCATTCGTAGCTACAACGTCTGCGCAAAGCGATGTTAGCCATTGTAGAAGAAGCAAAATATCATCCTAGAAAAAATATATATTTAGATACCCCAGAAAATAACTACGTTTTCATAAAAAAATTGTTCTAATAAAATTTCAAATGTTTGTTAAATATGTGTAATTAATTGATAAGCTTATACTTTAAAAATTATATTGTAATAAAATTGAAACTTTGAAGTGTCAATTAGTATTATAAATATTTGGTTCTAATAAAAATCTCGTATCTATAAGAATTTATCACGTAACACGATTCAATTTTAGAACAGTTGACAAAATTATACCTTATAAATAACGAATTTACAGATATTTAAGAAATTTAAGGTATGAGCTGCTGTTCATGTATATGAATAAGATTATTTCAGTTCTCATAAAAATCTTTAATATCTTACGTGATTTTGTAAATAAGTTTTTTACAACATTGTAAAAGAAACTGTAACGAAATGGAATTGGTAGAAAACATTTTCATATTTTTATTGTTGCTCCAAATTTAAAAAAAATACTTAAAAAAATTGTGGGAAATGTTAAAAACAGTATTCCTTTCAATTATTTTAATAATACTATGAAAACTGAAATAAAAATGTTGCATATTTTTAGTTTCTTTTCTTTTGTATAAATGTGCAATAGAGTTTGCTAAAAAACTCATATTTAACTTTGCCATGAAGCAAGTCTTATAAATTTTGCAACTAAATATAGCATTTAGATTTCCTAGTATTCATATAAAATTACTAGTTATGTTGACTTGCCTTAATTATCTGCTTTGGTTTTGTATTTGTAATATCTTCTGACGGTCACTAGAGGAATTGAATATGTAGCAAAATACATCTACAATATCATAATTGTTCTTAACTTGGAAAAGTGATAACACTGATCATTTTCATGTACAATATTCTTTATAGTTATGATGAGAATATTCTAGTCAATATAAAAATGAGATATGAATTAGAAACGTTATTTAATATTAATATGTGTATGTTTTGCACGGATGTTCAAAATGTAACAAAAAACACCAGGAGTAACTTCTATCGATACTATGATAGAAGTTACTACAGTTTAATTAAAATTACAGTAAAGTAAAAATTACAGTATGTTACTTTATTTTTTACCTTCTTCTATAGAAAAAAACGTCATAAACTTACAGGAATGAAACACAAAAATATAAAAAAAAGATGTACAATAGGTTATATTAACGTAAAGAGAAAAGTTTTTTGTTTCTTAGCCCTAGATTTCTAGAATGATTTTAAAATTCAATTTTCCAAAGCATTTTTTGTAGATCTGATTTAATAAAAAACAAACCATTCTATATATTTCAATTTCTTGAAAAACAATTTCATGAGTGGTCATTTTGATCACATCTTACCGTGATTTCAAACAAGTTTTTTCAGTTTATGTGTTTACCCATCTTGGTTTTGTAAATTTTATGTCTGTAAAAATACAAAACCACTTTATTGCTTTCATCATTAGAATAGAATATAAGAAATAATATTTTTTATAACCGTAAAAAAGCTTAAAAATAGGAATTAAATAATTACTTTTAAAATTCTGTTATCATTTTAGTTATTAGCAAAAATTTGATTTTGGTAATGTCGCAATTCTTCCGGTTTCGAAATTGAAACTATTTAATCAATCTCGGGGAAAAAAGTTTAAAAATTCTGATTTGATAAATTGTTTCTTCTTTACTTACCATTTTATTGCATATATAATTTCAAAAAGATCATCTTAAACAATTAAGTCTTCCTGATAAAATTAATAGGTATTTTGGTATATTTTAATTCGTTTCAGTTTTTGAATTCTTAATTTATAAGACTTTGTAAAATTAAAAAAATGTATGCAAAACAAAAATATTGTATGTTTATTATAAAGTTAATGGATAACTTGTATGAAATAATAATTAAGTTTATGAATATGAAGCTTATCTATAAGTTCATGTTACATTTATAAATCTCTGATAACACTCAAAATAAATAAATTTTAAACATCTGTCTAAATACTCACTATCCCATTTTTCTTTACAGAGTTAAAATTACATTAACCACCATAATCTACGTAAATAAATATTTTTTTTTTATGTTTGTAACCGAATTTTAGTCTGGTTTTAAATTTATAAAAGCTGCACGAA
The DNA here is from genome assembly GCA_026290005.1 of Latrodectus geometricus. Classification (NCBI taxonomy): domain Eukaryota; kingdom Metazoa; phylum Arthropoda; class Arachnida; order Araneae; family Theridiidae; genus Latrodectus; species Latrodectus geometricus. The sequence goes on along the minus strand of JAPDSC010085921.1, from coordinate 5,923 downwards.
ATAGAAGGAATCTTACATTAGAATATTTATGCTTGATTATCTTAAAATAAATGCATTTTTTTCAAACTTTTTGCTACTGTGTTTATAGCTAATCTATTATCGAAACTGTAATTAATACTTATTTTAACTCTCTGTAAAGTTGCTTATGTGGTGCTGTAACTTAGTCAAATGACCTAACTTTTCACTTCGGAACTCTTCCAGCATCAAGAATGATAACGTGTGTTTCTTAATACATTTATCCAAATAAAATTGGAAATTATCTGGGATTCAACAAAAAATATTTACGTTAACGGATTCCCACTTGTATCTATAATGCATTATAAATAACACTCGGAATTTTATACTATTTCAAAGTATCAATTTGTACAAATTGCTGAGTACACGTATACACTTTACCCAATATATCGCAGAAAGAAAATGCATTAGATAGTGAATAAAAGAAAATTCTTTATTTAAATATTTAATAACTTCTTAACTAAAAAGAATTTTTTATTTGGTTTACTTTTACCTATACGTGAGATCTTATTTTGTGATGCCAGCTAGCATATTGAACAGTGAAAATATGGTACAAAATAGTATATATATAATTTTCTCTTGAGTTAGGTACACGTTTTCTATTAGAAGTACAAGCACTGGTGGTCTTGGCTCGCTGACACGTGTATATAAAATTAATCTTTAAAGTTATAATACTAGGAATAGAAACAAACCACAAAATCCTATATATTGCTACACCGACTGTATAGAATAAAAGCTTATTCGAAGCTTTTTTTTTAAATATTAAAATGTAATATCTTAAAAAGTAGTTTCTCTTAGATTATGACTGGTATTTATTTATTGCAAAAGTAGGTTTGAAGGATGGAAAATCAAGCATTAATTTCAGCATATGCTTTTTCGATGACGGGGGTATAACTCAGTAGCGGAGCATTCGACTGCAGATCGAGAGGCCCCCGGTTAAAATCCGGTTGCCCCCTTCATTTTGATAAATTTAATTCAACTTAAAAAATGAAAATATGCGCATGAAAAAGTCAAAATTATAAAAATTAATATCTTACAATTCAATAATTACTACGTTTGAAATGTGAACCTTTCCTATGTGAACCTTTCCTATGAAATGTGAACCTTTTGAATGTGAGTCCTGTCCCTATGGCAGTACTTACTTCTCAAACAGTTTTGATCAGATTATAGTGAAAATGTAATTTTTCATAAAGAGTTAGTATAATTTAGATCAAGTTGAAAATTTTATAAAAATTCATTTGTGTGAAAATATAAAGAGCAGGTACATGGTCAGTGAAGGAAACCAAAAGAAAATGAAGTACTACACCGACCATTATGAAAATCAAATGCAAAAGTAAAGCATCTCTACTGTGTTGTTATGACTTAAACCTGCAATGAATGCGGTCTTAATAGAGAACGATACTTTTTTAAAGATAATGATAGAAAGCGCATTATAAAAAACAATAGAGTTATGTAAATTGAATAATTTAAGTATACAAAAATTTGAATTTCTCTTAAATAGAGCTACTGTTTAAAATTTTCCAACGAATAGCATTTAGTGAGTAAAATATTAAATCTTTTACATACATAATCACTTTTAATTTAGTCTATGCACTAGAAATGAATAAAGAAACTACAAAATATAAAATAAGTCACTTAAACAAAACACAAAATAAGTCACTTGAAGATATTAGTTCTTTTATTCACTTTTGAATAGCGCAGAAAAATTTGATACGCAATTGTATCTGAATTCATGAAACTTACCTTATAAATAATGATATTTGAAGTATATTTGCAATAATGTTTAATTTCATAGATACTATAACTTAGAATATATATTTAGATATCAAATAAAATATTACCTACTTTCTATAAATAGAATATTATACTTACTACTGCACATTACTTGATTAATGATCCTTTATTTGATATCGTTTTATTACTTACTTTATTTTTAATAAAAAATATGATCGCTATTCTATAATGGTCGTGAAAGTTATAAATCAGATTAAATTTGAGGAATATGAAAAGTATTTATTGATTTTTAATATACTAAAATGGCAAATATATAACATTTTTAAAATCTTAAAAATGATAAATGAAATTTTTTATAAGCACAAAGTTGTATAAGAGAGAAAAAATTCATATTCTTATGTAAAGTATAATTCATTTTAATTAAAAATAATAATTCAGCGTAATCAAAAAATATATTTAAATGATTATCTTTTAAAATGGGCTTTCCATTTTTGGAATGTTTTATATTTTGCCATGATAAAAATAAACTTATCTTCCTAGTTTTTATTTTTATCTTTTTAATGAGGATTTTGTTATTATCTCTTAACGCTTACGCTCGTGAGATTTAATCATGCAAACATTCTTCAGCAGAGATAAGAGTAATTTGATTTAGGTCTCAAAGGTTAAATTTGGACTGATTTATAGTTTCTTTATCGATATTTGAATAATTTTTCCTTTTTTGACAGCGGGGGTATAGCTCAGTGGCAGAGCATTCGACTGCAGATCGAGAGGTCCCCGGTTCAAATCCGGGTGCCCCCTTCATTTTTATAAATTTAATTAAATTAAAAAATGAAATGACTATATTCATGTTTGAATTCGTGTGACAGTTCTTGTAACATATTTTATGATTATCAAGTGAAATAAAAAATGTGAAAAACTATATTTCGATGAAAAAATATTGTTTATTTAATACAATTTAAGCTACTTTTGTATTTTTCAGCGTAATATAAATTTTTGTTCTTTATATTTTTGTTCCTTATATTTATTGTAGTATAAATTTTTGTTCTTTATTTTTTTCTTTTAAAATTAATATTCTTATACCTATATTACAGTTGAAATCGCATAAATATTAGATATAATTTTTTTCACCTATCATAAGAATATTATCTATTTTTGACTTCCTATGCGTTCTAGTAAATTTCAATTATCCGTGTGTTTAAAGACATCATTATTAATTTACATAATAAGAATACTAGCTAAATGAATTATATTTACGAAGGAAAGACAGTTTACATCTTTGGTATGTTAAGTACTAAAGATAGGCATAATTTAATTACTCGAACATATCATTCAAAGGTGAAAAATATGTAACTTCTAAAATATTTACTTTACACGACTGGCATTTTTATTTTTTTTGATTTTCATTATAATAGATCGTAACTCTTTTCATTATATTCGTGATTTTTTATAATAATAAAGGGGACAACTCATCTAAATATTGCTTGATATTAATAAATCATATGTGAATTTTGTAAAACGAATAGTATCAATGGATTCTAAATAGCTTAAAGATATTATTCAATAATCTATTAATATCAGTCAATATTTTAATATTTTTTAATATTAAAATTAGACCAATATTCACGAAAATAGTATTAAAAATCTTTTTGTTTTATTTTTTTCCTTTTTTATCTTGCATATTAAATATATATTTGAATTAAAAATTCTATAAATTTTTTTTTTCAATACAGATTATTTTTAATATTATATTGGCTTGGGGAAAAAGTTATCCATTATTTTTTCGGTAGACGTCTGTAGTGATCGCTATCTCGTGAGGTATCTATCAAACAATTTCAAATTTATGCTCATTGGAAAGGTGGCATTTGACACTAAAATATTCTCTTGCGGTTTTTTGTTTGATTAATTCAGTTACGAGTACAAGGTTTTAAAAATGGAAGACAACAAACAGAAAATTTGATACATTTTAGTTTTTCTTTTATAATGGCGAAAATGCTAACCAGGTGGCTAAAATTGTGAAAGGTATTTATCGTCCTATATATGACTGTAACAACCAGTTACGTACAATTTTGGTTTCGTCGATTCCGTTTGGGTATTTGGATGCTAAAGATGCACCGCGCATGGATACAACATCGTCGAGAATGTCTATAAAATATCAAAAATTATCAAACTTGACAGCATGTCAGCAGTCGTAGCTTCGCACAAGACCTAAAAATCTACATAAAAACTGTTTTAAATCTTTTTACAAAGCGAATCCAAAAGAAGTTACAAAAAGTTCACGTAAAAATAATGGATTTCTTTTTCCCCAACCTAATATAAATATTTTTAATAAGTTCATGAGTATATAGTAATTCTATGAAATATTTAACAGATCTATGTCTTTTTAATCAATTCTTTAAATTCATTCAAATTTGTCTATTATCACAAACCTTTATTTTAATATAAACTTTAAAAATTGCAAGTTGTTTAAGATTTTATAAAATCTTTGCTATATATGCATTCTTTGAAGATAAATGATCCACAATGGCTTATTTTAAAGTTCATCCCAGATAGCAAACGATGGTCCTCAGGATGTTCGGAGAACGTCCTCTTACGTTCACCTGGACGTAAGAGGATGTCCGATAGGAGTCCAGCGACGTCTTACGGACATTCTCCGCACGTACCAATGTCCGGAAGTAACACGTACGTAGGTCGTCCCATAGACCTCCGAGACGGACGTGATCTGACACATATTGGGCGTGATTTAGCACATATTGGCCGTAATCTGGCACATATTGGACGTGATTTGGCACATATTGGACGTGATTTGGCACATATTTGGACATTCATATAACAGCTATATTAAGCGCGTTTTTAAATTTTAGTATTTAATAATGAGCACTATCATTGTTTTTAAGCAAAAATTCAGTAAACTTTTTGTATGTTATTAAAGTTTACATAGTTTATTTACTAATAATTGTGTATTTTTGTTTATAACTTTATTATTATTCAGTAAGCTTTTTTCTCTGCTATTTTTTTCTGCAATAATTCAGTAAACTTTTTGTATGTTATTAAAGTTTACATACTTTATTTACTAATAATTATGTGTATTTCTATTTATAACTTCATTATTATTCATAAAGCTTTTTTCACTGTTATTTTTTCTGTAAGTAGTGACTGATACCATTTCGCAAAAAAATAAAGAAATGAAAAATAATTATTTTACCTTTCTTTAATTTTTTTTGCAACATTATAATGAATATAAATTACTACTTTTCTAAAAAATAAATGCAATAAAATTGTCCAGGTATTAACCGAAAATTTCATTCGAAGGAAATATTAATACTTCTGACAAAGGAATTCTTTGGGGTATATCTAAATGCTAAATTTTTAAAATGAAAGATATCTAAAAAAAGGCTACATTGTTTAGAAGTATATCATACTTTTAAACAATGTAGCATTTTTTAAATATAAGAGAAATATGCCGGTTTTAATATAAGAAAATGCATTACAATATTAGCAAATATATTAATATAGATTTAAATAATTGAATTTATGCTTATGTGAAACAGGGGGAACTGCTAAGCGATTAAAATTTTATAGAAGAAATAAATACAAATACATCAATTTTAATATAAGCATATATATTGTAATATAGATTAAAATTTTTGCATTTGTTTGTAACACAGGAAGAATTTTTAAATGATTGAATTTCAAAAAAGAAATATATATATATATATATATATATATATATATATATATATATATATATATATATATATAACACTGGTATATATATACCAAAACATTTTATTCACACACACAAATGCACAGGAAAATTAACTCATTTAATCTACAACAATCATTTAAATAACAGAGAATCCACAATTTCAATTGGCACAATTAAATTAAGTTCTAATTAATAATTATCTAATTTTTATTTTTCTCATATAAGAAAATGGCCAATTTCTGAAATGTCTCCATGAGACTATTTTAACAGCATCATTATGATTTATTATCAAAATATATTAATATTTATTAAGTTAACAAATCTTCCAATATTTTATGAAATTCTTAGAAAACAAATTTGTGTTTTAATCAAATGGATCTGAGATATTTCAGAAGAACAAAGATTACCTTAATTGGCATTTCAAACACCATAATTATATTTTGTTTTCTTTGAAATATTCAAAATTCT
>JAPDSC010085914.1:41034-56849 GCA_026290005.1 Latrodectus geometricus | reverse complement strand
GCAAATTTTTGACCAGTCAAACTGTAAGTTGATTAAAATTATTTAAACTTCCTGAAATATTTAAAATGTTTTGATGAAATTCTTTCTACTGTTATAATAACTTTTCAGAATATCTTTATAATTAAAAAATGGGCTTAATAAAAATTTAGTATTAAGATTTGCTAGATTTCTATTATTGAAGAATATGAAAAGAATAGGGATATATAGAGAGATTAGGAATATAATGAAATAAACTTGTATACATACATACATATATATGCAATTCTACCAAAAATGAAGTATTGTTATTATAAAAACATTAACGAAGCGAAAGTTTGTAGTTATAAAATAGATTAAAAACAAAATAAAAAAAAGTATCATAAATTAAATAATAGAACATTAATCGATAAAATAAATTTTCCTGGGAATTAGAAAAATTTTGTCTAACAAACCATTTGTACAGCAAAATGAAAAATAAATATCAAGTCAAAATCTTATATATAATCGAAAATTTTGCTACAAAAAATTAATATATTCATCTAAAACAATCATTCACAAAGCATTTTACAACACTTTTACCTAAAAAGCGAAATGTACAGAGTCTGAATCCTAAAATAGGAAACAAATTACCAAGGAAAATATTTAACAAGATTTGTGAAATGTGTTTAATTCTTTTGTGAACAATTTTAAAATAAACATGTATGTATGTAAGGTCCATAGTTGACAATGGTCAATGTATCAAGATATTAACAGAAGCTAAATAAAATCTTATGAAAATAACTAAATAAATTGCCAATTGTTGAAAGAGTGATTTCAGAATATTAGGAATATTCTTATATCAAATTTTCTTAAAGACAATATGTCCGATACACGTTTACGTCTTAAAACCATCTTATAGTTAGAATTTCTGTGAATGTAGTCTAAAGAGTGATTATCTTTCCATTTGAATACGTATCCAACTTTCTTGCCAGTCTAATAAGATAATGTTAGAATACCTTAAAAAGAAATTTATTGAAAAAGAGCATATTTGCTAAAAAGATCTGCAAATACAAATTTTGTGAAATTTTTGAATTTGATAGATTTTTTCAAATTAAAGAGAAATTCGTGTGGAGAGATTAGAATGTTCTCTCATACACATACATTTATCATATTCATTTCGTTTGTTTCTGAATAATATAAGTGCTAATCACATTTAAATTCACAGAAACACATTAACAACTCATTGTGTTGACAAACTTCTTTATTGATGTATTTTGGTTTTTAAAACAACATGGAGACAAACCCTCTCATATTTCTCTAGTGGGACGAAATATAATGAAATAAATCACGAATAGATTAATCAAAAGCTGCGAAGTTCATTACCAAGTAATTTACATCTTGTTGCTAGATTATTACGAATATAATTCATATGTATATAATTCCTACATTTATTAAATATCTTTTGCCATTTATCATGAACGAATACCTTATAAATACCCTTTATATAATGTATCGTTCTCTTAAAAATATTTGCTGAAAATGCAAGTTAAATATTGTGTAATTTTAAGATAATCTTTTTTATGATTTTTTTTGGTCGAGTGCCAGCCAGGCTGGCAATATGGGGTGCGCTGCTCCACTTTTCTTACTGGACCATAATTTGGTGTGGAGTCTGACTTCCTCAGTACACACATGCCATAGGTACCCGGTTATAGGGTAGGTAACCATTTCTACAAGGAAAGGACAAAGACTGGAGAAAGAGAATATACATCCATGCCCGAACCGGGATTCGTATACAGGACCTCCCTATCTGCAGGCAGGCACGTTGACCACTAGACAGGGTGGGAAGCTCTATTTTATGATACTTAATTTAATGAGAGAACATATAAAATTATATTGTGAAATATGAATATACATAAAATTTGTTTGCATAAAACACATATCCCTTCACAAATGTGTGAAATTCATTTACTTTCCAAAATTCATTCATGAAATTTGGAAGTATTCAGACAGTAGTAACACTGTATAATATTGTTTTGAAAAGAAAATCCATTTTACAGAAAAGATAATATAAATTCTTAAACGAATGTTAATATGAATGAATTTTATATTTTATTGAGTTCTATAAATGAAAAAAAATGTAACCAAATATTTACAATCTTATTAACAAGATATTTTCAATATTACACGGAATTTTTCACTTGATATCAAAATTATTAATAATTATCTGCAACCAATAAAATTTCAAAATTTATAATGAAAAATACTTTTAAATTTGTTTTTATACATTTTTTTATTGCTAATAACGTTCAAAAGCAACCACGAGGATCATTTAAATTTCATTTAAGAAATGTTTTTCTCATATATGTGTGAATGGTTTTCAATCTTAAAAAGTTGCTTACTCATGTTTACAGAAAAAAGTTTATTTTGAGGTCCCATTTGAATTTTTTACTTTTTTTTTATGTATAACACACCTCTTTACCTGGATTTTTGACGTAGTTTGTTTACATGGAATATGAGTTCTCTGATAGTTTGAAAATTATTAGAAAATAATGAGTTATCGTGCTGTATTGCGTAACAAACTTCAACCAAGGTCTTTGTTAACGTATGCAGATATTCAGCTTTCATTAAAAAAATGTTCCTTATGAGCATTAACATAATTGTTTGAAGGTTCATCCATTTTTCTGATAAATGAAAGAACACGTATCTCTAAATAGCACTGTTGCCACATTTTGAAAATTATTTTTAGTATAACAATTATTTTTTAAAGGAAAAAAGAATAACGATATTTCAGTTAAAATCTCACTTTCTCAGAAATGTATTTTGAAGTGAAAAGTGGATTGAGTGGGATTAGTTAAACAAGTACTTAATGCCTGCTTTAAATACAAAAGAAAACCAAAAAAGTTGGGAGTTCTTTTGGCACGTTATTTTTGGTAACGATGTTCGTCCTCAAAACAGCCGAGAATAGCCATGGGCTGTTTGCCCATGTTCATTGCTAGAGAAAGGGTTGCAGATGGCAACTCTCTCTCTTTGATATGTGTGTCTGTTGACATTTTAAAGGCCTCGTTTCATGGCGCCTTTCGAAATAGAATGCTGGAGTTGGATTGCTCGGTACTTCGTAATTGCATTCGATCCTTTGCTTGCCAAACAGACTGATTTATCCAAAGCAAAAAGTAAACGTTGTTACGTTAGAATAAACACATCGGTTCAGGCTTAATATTCGTTTCATTTTATCTTTCAAATAGTTGGGAATGTATTATTAGAGTTCCTATCTGCTATGTCCACAGTTTAGTACTAAATATATCTGACTAAAATATTTTTTTAAAAAATTCTCATTTTTATTATATTTTTCGGAGGAACTGTTTTGATAAACCCCCCTAAAATTGGAAATTTGGCGACTTTTTTTCTCGCCAAGATGGATTCTCGCTAAATATAAATAATTAATAACAAAAAAAAAAAAAAATTAAAAGAAAAACTCAAAAAATGGTACAAAATACAAGAAAATACTAAGTTTGACAACAGCAAAAACCTAAGAGCTGAAAAAAACTAAATTGGCAACACCAAAATAAGAAACAGGAACCCTAAAAAGTCCGTAGGGAGTGCCAGATTTGGCGATTAATTTTTTTTTTGGGGGGGGGGGGGAATACCAAAGTTGTTCCTTTTCGGAATCCAATTTGATGGTAATTAACAGTTTTGAGTAACTTTCTGGCTTGCTGACATTATTGCTTCCCGTTATGCTAAAAAAAAAGCTATAAATCAAAATAAAATATGCTATTGTTTTGAAAATTAAAAAAAAATTAAATTGGAATAATCGAATAAGTTTTTTTTTATTAAATATGGCTTATTTGTTACACAATACTGAATTTACAAAGTTAGAGGGAATGTTATAATTATTTTATTGAAAAAGGGACAACACAATTATATACACATTCATCGACTTTATTGATCTATTCTGTTTGTAAACATACTTAATCTCGAACTCAGAGTGTTCTGTTTAGCGCTCGTTTTTAAGAATACTTCACTAACCTAAAAAATTAAGCGCTTGCATATACCTAAGACCTTTTCGGTATTTTGAATAATCCCTTAGAATCCTTTATATAAGGCAGATTCAAAACGAAATAATAAAGCCAAAGACTTCAATCTATAGAGAGTTTCAACTCTACGATAAAAATGGAAAATTTCAACTATTCTTTAAGTAAAATAATAAAATATTTGTTGGCAATTATTTTATGTCCAACTTCTTACACCACTAAACTGCTTCTATATTATCTTGCAAATTAATTGTTTTTCATTACGAACACCTTTTCTTAACGAGGAAAAATCATTTTTTGATCCATACAAAAAAATCCCTGAAATATGTAATTTTACAACTTTATATTTTCTTCATTGTTTGAATAATTTAACCAATCAAAACCAATGTTATACGAAATCACTTTTAATTCTTTTATCATCTTTTACCCATTTATTTACAGCATTGATATGTTCAAAAGATTGCATATTATTTGCACCTCTATTTAATTATAATTTTAAGATGGTGAACTATGTATAATTAATAGGTATAGGAATGATATATGTGTTCATAAAACTGATGTTAAACTTGGTTGCAGTGAAAATAAATCGTATATATAGAATCATATATTAATAATGAATAATATATTTATTTTTAACTGAGTTAATTTCGTTTAAAGTTATTCTTTATAATATCAACGACAATTAATATTGGAAAAAATGGTTCTTTATTTAATCACTGGTCCAAATGTCACTATTCTTTAAGAAACACTCAGTAATGGAGAAAAATTAGAGTTATTTTTGAAAATATAATTCTCAGTTATTTTCCTCAAAAAAAATTGTAATTAATAAAATAATATAATTGAATTAATAAGTAACAATAAATTAATTTTCATCCGGATTAGAAATGATATGTTACGTTGTTGCGATGATTAATTCCTAATTTAGATATATTGAACGAGTTTAACATGTGCTTTTTCTGTAATTGATTGCTGATATACCCCATTAAGAAGTCGGTCGACTTGATAACTGCATGCAATTAAAAAATTTAACATTTCATTTATCTCCAACAAATGTGCTAGAACTAAAATTAACACTTTAAGAATTATGCTAAGGAGTGGTAGTTACAAAAAAAAACTAAATTAAATAAAATGCTTGCCAACATTTATTTATTTTACCTCTGAATATTTATAAAAACGCATGTTCATTATCGCGATTGCTGTTTCTGAAAAAAGTTTAGCTGTAATTGTAAACCGTCCTAATTTAAATCACTTCATGATTTTAAATTATTTCCCATTATGATGTTGTTGTTGTCGTGTACCAGCCAGGCTGGCATATACGCTGCTCCACTTTTCCAACTGAACCATATTTGGTGTGGAGTCCAACTTCATCAGTACACACATGCCCTAGGTAACCGTTTATAGGGTAGGCAACCATTCACACACAAAGAAAGGACAAAGACAAGAAAGAGAGAGAGAGAGAAAGTACATCCATGCCCGAGTCAGGATTCGAACCCAGGTCCCACCCATTTGTAGTCAGGTACGCTAACCACTAGACAGGTTGGGCGGCTCCCATTATGATAATAGAGCTTTAACAGACTATGTTTGAAACGCTTTTAAAGAAAGAACAAATATTATAACAACTTTCGAATACACAGGTGAAGATTTTGTGTGGTAGTTGAAAGCTTCATTGAATAATGGAATCAACAATGCATTTGACATGCTCTGTCCAATTTTATAATAGTTAAAAGCCAAGAATAACTTAGTTATTTAACGTTGATTATCAGAGAATTCATAGCTATAGAGAATCTCAAAGAATACCAAAGACAAGTATCATTGCCAGAGAGTGGAAAATTCTTGAAAATCTATTCTACGTCATTAGAGGGTACGGAATCCTGATTGGCAGAGAAATAAATCTCGTTTGGTTTTGCTTTTATCCAATCGGGAGATCTCATGTGATGGTATGACCTATGCTGATTAAATTTTCTTTAGGGTATAATGTACTTTTATTGATGATATAGTAGGGGAAAAAAAATTACGTGCGCGTTTGTCAGTCTTACCACAGATCTATTGTTCAGAATTACTAGGTGGTGGATAGACTTAATTCATTAATGTATAAGCCCATTAATAAATTAAGTCCCATAAGAGGACGCGATGTTATGTACATAATTAATTATGTACATTAATGTACATTCCACGATGTTATGTACATAATTCTGAAGGCCAAACAAAGGATATTTAAGCATCACTAACTGAAATACATGATCTCTATCCAATTAATGTCTCTACCGCTGTATTGTACAAAATTTTGTCTTCATTGAAACTTTACAAGAAATCCTGATTTTAGTAGTTACGATCTGTAATTTATGAATACAATGGTAATTACCGTTCATAACTATGTAAAGAATATATTATTCAGTATTACTTCATCTGATATTCAAATTAGATGTGAAAAGTATGTGAGGATAAGATTTATTTCGAATTTTGCAGAGTTACCTTCATGTCTGCCAAATGAAATGAACCAAACTGAATTAAGTAATGATTTTTTTAGTAGTCACAACTCTGATTTGACGTCTCAAATTAAATTTGTCTATCACATGTATTTCAAATGTGTTGTATGATGACCTATCCTATTATTTAAAAATAAATATATGATATATTTTAATCTATGGTGTTTGAAATAAGCTTACATTTAAAACATTTTAAATTTAAGTTTAAATTGCTGAAAATACACGGCTTAAAAAGTATAACATAAGCAAAGGAAAATCATAGATCTGTTAATTTATTATTTAATCTGCAGTCTTTACCTCCTGGTAAATTGTTGTCAGAAAACGCTTTCTGACAGTTGTGTTGGAACTTTCCATAAGTTTGCCAAGATTTCTAAGAACTTGAAAAAGAACTGCAACGATTCGCCTGCTACAATCAAACCTTATGTGTGTGTGAAGGAAGGATCATTTTCTTTATAATGCGAAATGCATTCAAACATAAGTGTTCAATTTTTTCCCTCCAAAAATTCATTGTCGTGGAAAGTTTTCTGGCGCCAAACTGGAAGAAGAAATGCACCCCCACCGCGTCTGTTCCAATGACAATAATATCCACAAAATGGCAACACTGCACGAGGTAGTTGGATTAGAAAAAAATTCGAAATCGATTCTGCTTTTGAGAGGAAGGAGTGTCTGAGTGTGAGTGTGTAGGGGGGAAGGGTACAGTGTATAGGTTTCTGGGCACATTGCCAGAAGGTCGTCACGCGCGCCATTCCTTACTTGGCACAAATCCCTCCTAACCTCCCTCGTTCTGCCTCCCCAACCGACTGGTTTTCGAAAGGTATTGATCAGCAGGTTTTCCACTTCATGATTAAACTCGGAATAGATGACGTCATTTCTGAAGTTTGACAAGACTGTACTAAACGTTATGGGAATATTTCGTTGCCTAGATCATTTGGAATACCGTTTTTGGAATGGGGTACATATTGCTTAAAAGTTCATAGTAGTAAGGTGGTATTTTCAAAAACCTTTTTTTCTCTGACATAAATTACAGTTTATTAATTTACGATGCATACATTTGTTTTACCCTTAATATGCTCATTGTACTTAATAAAATGTAAATTTAAGCAGTTTAATTGCATTATGCTAATTATTCTAAAATGAAATACATTTACGTTTTTATTTACGCGAATAAAATTTTCTCTATTGAACTAGTACTACTTCACAACAGTTAAAGACTTATCAACTGTTGTAAGGTAATACATTTAGGGTCTCTTCCAATTTACTGTATTCTGCTTAGGCTTTCTTATTTGACATAACTTTGTCCATCAAAAATGTCTTAAGTTTTCCTATTAATCTGCTGAGACAGTATCACAAAAATAATAATGACTTTATTCCCTTGCAAATACTGAAGCCACCGAAAAATCTGATTACCTTAAAATCACGCTACTCGGAGAAATTAACAGTGTACGTGACTTAACAAAATTACTCCTTTTCTACACTGATCATAGCATTAAATAAAATGTCAATAATTTAAAGAAATTATCAAAATCCATCGCTGGCCATCCAAAATGCCGTACCCTGAAAGAAGCATGCAAATCATGTGCAATTTACATATTCATTTGCGGCGATGAGGTAAACATGTCATTGACATTGCAACGCATATATCACGAACAACTACAGAGCCATCTGCAAAAGCTATATAAAGGAAGAAATTGCGTTTTTCCCCTGTTTTTTGTGTAAGTTTTTAACAATGCCTGGTAGAAGATATTGATTGTCTTTAAGGCAAATTTCTCTGTTCGACCGAGAAAGAATAGTAGCCTTTGAAGATTACAGATTAGTCTTCAGGAAAATCAATAATCGTGTTGGACGAAACCAAGCAACTGTGACAAGCAATCGTTGGGTGCAAGACAAAACAGTGGAACGATGGGACCAATCGCACCCACCTGATGTCACTGCACTGACAGGTATATTGTGGGGGTATTGCGGTAATGAATTGCTGAGTCACATCACGAATCATAACACGAAAAATTTCAGCCTACTACTCATCATTCGGTGTCCGCTCATACTATTCGACGTTGTTTGCACCAGAACAAAATGTCTGCAAGGCGTCTTGTTGTTCTTTTCATTTACCCTTGCCTCAAAAACCTTAGGCATTTGCGTCACCATGAGCGACAGGCATGGACAACAGAATGAAAATCATTGCCTTTACTGATAAACCTGCTTCTGCCTGCACCATTACGATGGCTGGATTCGAGTCTGGAGACACCGTGATGAGAACTTATGAACTGTCACTTTATGAATCACCCCATTGGTCCTGCACCCAGTTTCATGGTTTGGGATGGTACTGAGTTTCACACACTCATCATTTTATTACGGATTGCCAATACACTAAACAGCCAGTGCTACATCTTTGAAATGAGGGGCTGTGCTTCTGCTATTCCATTAATTATATTCTAACAATATAATGTGTAACTACACGTAACATGCAATGCTTAAAACTTTTTTTTTGTTCATCAAAATGAATCGCTTCCTTGGCATGATTATCATCCCGATCTGTCAAAAAGTGAAAATGTGATCTATGCTTTTATTACAGCTGGCCCGGGATACACCACCCGCTGTGACACCACATCAGCATTGGCAATATGTGGAAACTTCATGTTGGGATCTCTATGTTCAACATCTATGTTTGGGATCCAAACATCTATGTTTGGGATTGCAATTCCCCAAAGATTCATCCAATGTCTCTTTAAGTATATACAGATACATGTTTCATAGGTTACAGTCAATAATGGTTGTTGCGCTAACTACTGAATTTATGGAGTCACGGTGGCTTGGTTAGTTAGTGCATTCGTTCTCTTATAGGAAGGTAGTGAGTTCGAATCCTCTCCCAAACATAGATTCATCGTGTTTGCTAATGGCAGCTGGCGCAGGTTAAATAAGTCGTGGTTGCAATGTCATCTATGGATATGATGATACAATTGAGGGTGGTTGGGCCAAGTATTGGGGAGTCTTTTGCTTGGTTCCTGCTTCTTAAATACGAAAATTCCCACCCGGTTGCTTCTATCAAACTGATAGAATCCAACACTGGGCCAAGAACAAGAAAGCATGTTGGGACAACAACTACTGATTTTGTCATTATCTACACTTCAGAAGTTTTATTAAAACTTATAAGTGTACACCAGAAACGTCTTAGAATTGTGACCAAAGAAACAACATCTACTTCCCCACGTGTAGGAAATTCAATATCACACATTTTACCAATGATAATCATGTTTCCTGCTTAGGATTTGATAAAGAGGTCTTGTTCTAAGTCCTCCTCTTGTTTTTAACTTTTTATCAGTTCATGGATCTGGTTTAGCTTGTTGGAAAACCAGATAGAATAAGAGAGAACAACACTTCAAATGTGGCTGTAATTTCAATTATTCGATTTTTGTATGAGGTGTTACCTTCCAAACAAAATTTGGTAAGAAGTCTCTGCTCTTTTTGTTGCATTTTGCGTGGTCAGCAAATAACACACTTAAGAAAAATTTCTCATGAATGAAATTGAACGTTCCTAAAGTCAAAACTGAGGAAAGGATATAAATGCAGTAATTGGTATTTTGCAGAAAACATTCTTCTTTTTTCTCTACTCATTTCTAAATTTTTGACTCGATAAATGTTACTCGAAAATATCACGATAATATCATTTTCCGGAATTACACCATCTTGAAACATTCATGCTAAAGAAAGATATTTAGTGGGCGCTGTAGAAATGAAACGCAGCATTTTCATGTTATGCATTCAATTCCATAAAATCGGGAAGGATAGACGTTGATCAAGACAAGGCATTTATATATTGTCAAAGTAAAAGACGAAAAATATATTTTGTTCACTACTCGTTGAGACCTAACCTGAGGTAATGTTAGCTATTTATCTGCAATGTAGCAAATGGAATCGTCAGAATGTTCTAATTTTAATCCAATTGAGTATATATAAAGCAAGTATTGCTGAAAAATTTCGTTTTACTGTCCAAGATTTGAAGATACCTTTTACATTTTCCAGGAAACATTGAAGCAGCATTTCCTCTCTGTTTCAATAATTAAAAGTCTTAATTGTTCAAGAGGATTACATGATACATTCAGGACTACAGATAATGAAAAATATCTTGCATTATTTTCAATCAAAATATTTTATCATTTGCATAAACTAATTTATTGCCTTGAAAGATTTTTTTTCATGTTCTTTCTGTCTTTCGAAAAATTAAAATTACTACATATTTTTTTTTGTTTCACATTGTATATGCGTTTAAGGACACTGTATACACGTGGATTATGCGTTTTAAGCCAAAGTTTGCCTATTGCATGAATTTTCTTTCATTTTTTGATCAGTGCAACATAAATACATGTCCTCTAAAATTTAAGGCCCAACCGGTTTTTTGCGCCTGATTTTCAAATGAATGAATTTAAAAACACCAAATTGACATGTATGACATAAGGCACAAAA
Organism: Latrodectus geometricus; assembly: GCA_026290005.1. Classification (NCBI taxonomy): domain Eukaryota; kingdom Metazoa; phylum Arthropoda; class Arachnida; order Araneae; family Theridiidae; genus Latrodectus; species Latrodectus geometricus. The sequence goes on along the minus strand of JAPDSC010085914.1, from coordinate 45,919 downwards.
CAGGTATGTATTGGTTGCAACATAGAAGTTTACATAAGAAAATGTATAAATTATTTACAACCAAAAATACAATCTCGTTGGAAAAGTCCATTTTTGGAAAAAAGAATAATCGCAGTTTTATGTGGTTAAATGTCATGCAAACATAGTAAAAAGAAGTTTTAATACAGGCTATGCAAATCCCTAGCTTAAATGCATTGGCGACATCAACTTTCCATTCTGTCAATTAAATTGTCGATTGTCAAAAGGAGAAGCCAAGACCAGACACGAAGTAAGCTGTTTCCAGTTCTCCTGTTGGGCTTGGAAAAGGACTTAAAGCAGCAACCTGTCTACCAAGATCAGTATGATGTTCTATGGATGCTTTATGAGATTTAGATCTGAAAATCAAGATGTCCATTCCATTCACTCCAAACCATGTCCATCAAGATATTTCTAATCAACTACAGTTCAATGTGGTCGTGCGTTATCATCCATCAGAATGAAATCATTGGCAACGGCACCGGCATATGGGTAGACATATGGATCACGAATCTTATCCCAATATCTCACACTAGTGACATAGTAGTTTCTCCCTGAAACACATGTTAGCCAGAGTGAGCATTTAAAACGCAATAATTTTTCTAGTGTAAATTATTTGGACTTTTCTAAATCTGCTTATAAATTTGTATTCTGTGTTTCCAGAGAATTTAGCTAGAACATTTCCTAGAAGATTTATATTTATTTAAATTATTTTTTAGATCTTACAAAAACGGAATACTTTTTTTTCTCGAAAATATCTCACAAACACTAAAAGATTATTAGTTATCAAAACTGAATTGTAGATGCAATAATTTCTTAACTATATTTTGGGAATACGTAGATAATGTTCTCGTAGAAGTACATATGTTTAATGTATCTTTTCATATTGGAGCCTGCAAAGACAAATTCATTTTAGTTAGAAAAAATTCTTTATTAAAATTAAAAATTTCAACATTAAATAAATTAAATCATACGTTTCAATCGTATTTATTTCCTTTTATGTAAATTATTTTTGATTTATTAAATATGTTTAAATTTGTACACAGACCGCGGTGGCCTGGTTGGTTCTCGTTACCAAAAGATGGTGAGTTCGAATCCTGGCTTAGCCGTAGATCCGTCGTGATCACTAATGGCGACTGGGTCACGTAAAATATGTCGGGTCGCAATGTCCTTCATGTTCCCATTCCAAATTAATAAGTGAGTGGTTGGAACCAGGCTGTGGGTCTTCTCTGGTTTCAATCTCAAAATTGGAAGATTCAGGTGGTGCTGCCATCTACGAGCCAAAAGTCGTACTTCTACCTTCGAATGAGGGTGTTCTATTAAAAAAAATACGGAAGACGCTCTCTCTCTCTCTCTCTGACTTCATTCGCCTAGTCTTGACGGGCGAGCTTGGCATTGCCAAGTGTCATTAGAAACAACAACAAATTTGTACACTGTGTAAAGCATATAGCCAAAATATTTTTGGAATTACTTTTTTTTAAACTTATATTAACTCTGGAAAGGCGAATTCATTTTTTCCATAAAAATGAATTCGCCTTTTAATAAAAATGAATACTTCATTGAGACAGTATTCGCAATCATTATTTTTAGTTGTGTCTTAGACCGCCCAACCTGTCTACTGGTTAGCGTACCTGACAACAGATGGGTGGGACATGGGTTCGAATCCCGGCGCGGGCATGGATGTACTTTCTCTCTCTCTTTCTTTTCTTTGTGTGTGTGTGAATGGTTGCTTACCCTATAAACGGGTACCTATGGCATGTGTGTACTGAGGAAGTCGGACTCCACACCAAATATGGTTCAGTTGGAAAAGTGGAGCAGAGCACCCCATATTACCAGCCTGGCTGGCACACGACAACACCAACAACAGTTGTGTCTTAAAACAATATTCATCATTTTATTATTTTTGAGTCAAGAAGTCATGCTCTTTAACAAGGACTCACTTGCATCACTTTTAAAATTAAGACTCAACATAAGACCAATTAAAATAAAAACTAGTTTTCCTGGAAGCCAATATTATTTTTTATTTCATCGATAAGATTAAAAGTTCTTCGTTTTCCACTCTTTGTGAGGGGCGTTAAAGAGAACCAGGTGCTGCTACACCGGTCACGCTTGCCTAAGGCCAAAATGGCTACATTATTAATAGATACGTGGCTCTCGAAAATTCCTTTCTTTAGTGCTACTGCTTTAGTTTAAATCCATTGAATCTTATTCTAAATAAGTGCTTAAAATTTTAACTCGCAAGTGTTTTAAAAAATATTTTTTTTTGTATGGAGCATAATATACTCTTCATTAAAAATATTACTTGAGAGATTCTAATTTAATATTATATTTAATTAATTTTGAAATATAAAATAATATTTTATGTTATCTCATAGAATAGTCATATTTCCTCACAGCTCAAGATAGAATATTCAAATTATATGGATTTTATTCTTGAAGACCTATTTAATTATTTTAAATAAAAATAATTAATCAAATAATAATAAATTGATTAAAATTCGGTTGGCACAGTTCTCTAGTCCGTAGATTCGATTCCCACTTCGTACATGGATGTTTGTGACGGTTTCTAATCATTTAAGATTATACGTCCCGCTCGAACTAGCGTTCGTGTGCAAAAAGTGATCGTAGCGTTAATTATTAAATGCCTAATGAATAATCATGGCCTAATAAGGATAGAAAAACAAAATCTACAGTGCAAAATAGAGTGAAATCAATGTGACTGGTTTTAGTCCTTATACATTGCTGGCTACGTGAAATATGCCGCCAAAAAAGACCAAAGATATCAACACAAAATTTGTTTGGAAGATAATATATTATGCAATCAAAAATAATTTAAATTATAGTTTGCTTTGAAGTGTGGATGGATGATGACAAAATCAGTAGTTAACGTAGTAGTAGTTGTTGATTGAAACCTAAGCAACATGTCTAGGCACATACTGAAAGCAAATTTGAATGCATCTTTGGAATATTGCAATGCCTGAGGTTTCCACATATTGCTGATCTGGTGCATCGAAGCCAGGTGGCGTAGTGGTAGCATTTCTCACTCCTAACACACAAGTCCAAGGTTCTATCCTTGGGTTAAGTAAAACCGACTCAGCCTTTTATACCTTCAGTGGGTCGATAAAACTGAGTACCAAGCATGCTTGGAACTAAACACTGGGGGTTTTACGTTAGGCTGACTATCTAACAAGTATTAATGTTTCGCACGCAAAGTATTCGGTTAAGAAAACAGGTACAGGTACTGTAGGCCTTGGTCCCCCTATGGGCTGTCGTATCACAGAGTTTATTTTAGTTTAGATCTGGTGGACCCAGGGCCAGTTGTTCTGAAAGGTTTACGATTGGTGATAGATTGGAAGAACTAGCAGGCCAATGAAGCAATTCTATCTGATGGGTAATGATTAACATCTGACCATCGTGTACCACACATGGTCCTGTTGGGATATGGCTGATGGAGAATACTGAAGGTATGGAAGGACCACGGAATAAACACTTGAGAGATGTAGCGCTGGATATTCGGTGAACCGACAATGCTTATTAAAAAGATGCAGGAGTGAGATAAAATACCACCCTAGATTATGATACCAGATATAGGACTGAGACTGTAAATAATGATACAGTTCAGTAGTCTCTTACCAGGGTGTATCCAGCATCAATCACGACCATCCTAGTGCTACAGGCAGACCATTGCTTAACAGTCATATTTTACTATGAGGGTAATAAGGTAGGAGTAAGATAACAATAAAGATATAAATTATTTTGACTCATCTAATTTTCCCGTTCATTTTATTTGCAAATATTGGCAGTCAATTTAATTGAGCTAACAGCAATTATAGCTCGCAGGAAAAATCAAAATGTATAAAGCAAAATATTGCCAAGTATTAAGTGAAGTAATTTTTCTTTAATTGAATTTTTAAGCTACTGAATACTTTAACGTAAATTGAGTTATGTTTACCTTTTTTAAAATCTTATGATGTAACGTATAATATGTACAATCAACTATAACTGACCGATTTATACTATATCGCTGTTTTACATTGTGGTAAAAGAAGTTGTCTGTAGAAATAATGATTATATACACAACTCAACTACAGGAAAGCTACTTTGTTTTAAAACTGTATCTTTATAATGGTAAAACAGCTTACATTATGTGATTTTGTAATAAATATTTAACACTTTTTCTAGGTTCTATGTAATTTTACTAGTTATTCATCCTGACATAACGGATTATAGTTTGAGACACTGTCTAAAGATATTATTTCCAAACTGTGAGTGGAAACAGAGGAAAAATAATACAAATAATATCAACTTTGCTTATCTCAAAATGAAGCGGCGTGAAGCTACGGAGCCAATGGAGTTCTAGAAGAAAGAACAATGAATCACTGCTCAGTGTTATTAAATAACCATGCAATTGATAAAATAACAAAGCTAATAGTAATAAATTATTACCAAAATAATACGAATAATTGCTTTCCTGAAAATAATGTTCTACTAACGCACACATAATAACCAAAGATGTATTCATAATAGACCTCAATGAAAAATGCAGTCATTGGATCTTTTCAGACATCAATTTTAATAGTACTGCTGTCATAGAAAATAATAATTGTGTATATATATATATATATATATTTATTTATTTATTTTAAAATGGACTCTAGATATGTGTAATGCCAAGAAAAAAGAGTTCATATATAAATTTTATTTGATTCATGCTATTTCATTGTTACACAGAATTTTTTAAAAAGGGAAAATACAAATCAGAAAATGATTCATTTCATAAAGTTTTATGCTTTTACAGTAAAACCTAATGTTTAAAGTATTAATAATTTGGAAGCACTCAATTTCTGTATTGTCACCCATCAGTTACAAC
>JAPDSC010085914.1:12702-31034 GCA_026290005.1 Latrodectus geometricus | reverse complement strand
TACCATGATGAAGTAAGAAGCATGGTATCTAGCTATGCTTATTTATAGCAATCTTATTAGTAGTTTGGGGACGGTTTGGCAATACTTTTGATGTAATCATGCACTGTTTTGGAAACATTCACCATATACGTTTTTTCTTCCAAATATCTCCACTTTAGAACGACATTCATTAGATAGAGTAAGAAGAAATGCTTTATAATATTTTAATATTCTTTCTGTTCTTAATTGAATTAGTTTATGTATTCTTTAACAAATCCTTAACTTTAAAAATTCTTTTTTTTAATATAATTAAACTACTTTTAAAGATTTAATAGTCCTGGTGTTTTAAAATTAGCAAAATGAGATGTAAAATGTTTGCTGATCAAATTTAAATTTCTATGCTAGATTTTAGGTAAATTATTTAAATTTTAATTACAGGATACAAAATAAGGACGGGAGAAATTTTCATTTTTATAAATTTATTAAAATACAATGAAATATTTAAATAAAAGTAATTTCTTTTCAAATTTAACTTATTTTCTTTCCTATAACATTAACAATTAAAATTTTTTACAGAAAGTTTTCTTAAAAAAGTATGTTTTTGCAAAATTCTCAATTTCATTCCAACTTTTAATTATAAACTTTTTATTATTGCGATAGGTTTTTAAAATTCTTAATCATTAGTACCATCAATCAACCAGGTTCTGCGTATATGATTCTGAGTACATGGCAAACTATTCTTCTATGTAAACATATTTTATAATTTGCAACTTTTAAAAATACGTTAGATATTGATGGATATTGATATATCACATTTCAGGGTACCCTATATTCACTTAATAAACATTTTTAAAACAAAAAACACCAATAATGTTATTTTTAATAATTAATAGCTAAATTAATGGTAACTAAGCCAACATACAATTGAGTGGTCATACTATAAGTTAATTAACAACACCGATCCGAAAACAGGAAAATCACCAAAAATGAAGATACCTATTAAATTGTAAGATTTCCTAAGTCATTCGTAATGGATGTTGGTCAACTTTTGCGAATTATATTACAGTAATGCGTCTTTGTCATATTTTCTCTTGCGAAATTTTAAGAAAACTACTTAATTATAGCGGCTCAGAATTACTGTACGGTTGCTCTTGGCGCGGTTTTCCAAAGTTCCAATTCCAACCAATTCAAACCAATTCTGACCAATCACAGATGAGGGATTCCGACCAATGAAAAATGGGGGATTCTGACAAAATGGGAACCAACAAATGAAAAAGGGAATATTCTGTTTATTTACAGACCTCCTTCTGCAAATTGGCGAGGTTGGCGAGATTTATAGCGATTTTTTTAAAAAGTCGCCAAGAGCGACCGTGCAGTAAATTTTTACCGAAAAGGCTAAAACAAGAGGTGAAAATATATTTTAGGTTCCCTACTTGGCGCGTTTTCAAAATCACCGATGCCATGCCGAAAATTCTACCGCTATTTCAAAGTGAAACTTAATAAGCGACCAATGAAAAGGCTGAAACCAAAGAGTAATTAATGAGCATGCGAGAAAAAGCGCTTCAAATTCGCGAGTTGGCGAAGAAGGGGACCTAAACCGCAATTTAACCTTACTATTAACACTAAAACTACGGAAAGGGGTCATTTGACCCATTTTCCCATTAATTTTGCCGAATAAAAAAAAATCCCCGGTATGTTTAGTGTTAAAAGGCAAGATACAAAAGCTGAAACATCATACGATCGATATACCATACTAATCGAAATTAGTTAAAAATTATAGAGCTATCAGAAAAATATACCAAAGTAAATTATTCAAAATGCATTAACATGTGCTTTTGTGTCCCTTACTCTGCCAACTTGGCGATAAAGGCACCAAGCATGGTAAACCGGACGTTTTTATACCTAATGAGCTCTTTATGGCAACCTCCGGAGGAAATAATTTGCGCTTTTTCGCGCATGGTCATTAATTGGTTTTTTCTTCTAGCATTTTCATTGGTTGTTAATTAGTTTCAGTTTGAAAAATCGGTCATTTTCATTGGTTGCTAATAAGTTTAAAACGGTTAAAAATCGTATTCCATTATCGCCATGGCAACAGCGTTTTTGAAAACCCGCCAAGTACGGGACCCACAGCACACTTTCGCCAAGTTGGCAGAGTAGGGGACCTAAAGCGCATTTTCACCTCGAAATGTATATATAATGGCACAAGTGATTATTTTTCACAACAAAATTTTCCTTTTATACTGAAATTCATTAAAATTGTAATTAATGATTTAGAAAAACTTGCTAAATCAGATATAATTTATTAACATTTCATAAACTTATTTGCAAAATATATTTTTCAATAACTTCAGAAAATAGTAAGCGTGCTGAAGCTTATGTAATCATAACAAATAGTCATATCACAAAGCGTTTCATCTATTACCAAAATGTAAAAGACTTTTTAAATAACTGGAATAGAAAATTAATTTTCTATACATTTGGTATTAAACTATAACGTTTTTTGTACTGTTACAAAAAATATAACTTAAATTCATACATACAACTGTATTCTGAACTTCCTCCATAACATCTTGAGTCTCAGAGTTGGCATTCATTGTATCAATCACATTCAACAATTGATTTGTAGGACATTCAAAAAATTCATCTGATTTAGCATCTAAAAATATTTCGTTGCTTTCTCCACATTGGAGATATTTCGATGCAAATCTTGCTGATCTGTAGGTAGACCTTTTAGTTTCTATGCCACTAGATTCTGGTGTTGATTTTGGCAAGTTACTCGTTTGAAGCGATTGCTCATTCAATTTTTGTTTCTTTCTTGATTTAGGTATAAATCCACTTTCCATCTCGGCAAAAAGATTTTTAGGAATCAATGTATGATTAAATTGTTTATCGTTAATTAATAGGCTTTTGTTTATTATGTCATTATCGTCAAGCAACTAAAAATTATTGTATTTGAAAATTTGATGCCAGAGATTGAATTTATTGGGAAAACAGATTTTTATTAAAAAGCATAAGCAAAATTCTCTATTAAAAAGCGTTGCCACAAGTGTATGCATAATGTTTAAATTTATGATAATTCTTATTGAATTTACATCATGTTATTAACTGTTGCAGTTTTAGATTTTGAGAATTTTATTTTATATTGAGTTAGTTATGGTAGAATTTCTGGGTAAAGTGTACATTAAGGTACCAGTTGGTTTCGCAAAAATTCGGCGATAAATATTGGTGATAAAATTTAATTTCTGGTAATCCTGGTATTTTCAGCATTTTGCAATTAACGTAGTTTTAGGGTTGTCATTTTGTTATTAACATTTAAAAAAAATAGCCAAAAAATAAAGGCCTACCTTAAAGTAAATTTAAACCGAATTCCTTCTTAACCATAATTTAATTTAACAAATGTTTATTGGACAGTGACATTGATTAAAACTATAACTGTTGTTTAAAAAAATTAAAACTATAACTGATTAAAACTATAACTGTAATCTCACTAGAGGAATGATATTTTGATAGAGCAAAATATAAGCTTGATTAACTTTCTTTATTCAAATTTATGAACCATGAAATTTTTTTCATAATTTTTATATTATAATAAATATAATAAATTTTTATATATAATAAATTTTATATAAGGCTTAATATAATGCTTTAAATTGTGACAGAAGATAATAAAACAATTTTTATATCCGCAGTATGTAAAAAATTATGCTACAAATAAATGAATTTCGTATTTTATTTACATTGCTAATTTTGAAATTTAAATTACGTATGACAGATTGATGTAATTTATTTCTATAGTATTCACATCTTTTAATTTTTAAGATTTTATTTGATTTCATAAGCATGTAGTTTTTCTTATGTGAATCATTTTATTGAGTACATAATTTATTATAGTATTTCGTGTATATACTTATATAATTCAGTTTCGCAGAATATAGTATACATAAAAATCTAAAACAATTTTTCAACGCCATTCGGTCGCAGACTTGTGTGACTAATCGTTCGGTATGACTGCGCAGTGCGTGGCTTAACATGTGAGTGAGGAACACTTGTCCTCAAAAATACCCGTTCTTCGTTGTAAAGAGTATTTCGTAATAGCAGCTGTGTGATGTGTGTTACCTTGAAAGAAAAAACAGATTTTATAGGCGATCATGTGTGGGTGAGTCGACATGTTCACGTAATTGCGTGGGGAATCTCACAGTTCGTTGAGAACGGAATGAAACAGCTGCCACAGCTGCAAACATTTCTCGACACGTAAATAACAGGTACAGGTGGAGGAGACGTTTCCATTACAAAGATGTTTTGAATTAAATAGAATACATAAAATGTTTATAGCGAATTGATTCTTCAGAAAATTGATAACATATGATTTAATTGACACTGTAAGTGTATTTATGACAAGTTATTTAAGTATAAAAGTTATATAGTGTTGCCTTAATATCGAAGGAGCGTAAAATACATATGCAGCTGTTTTGAATGGTAACAGTAAAATATTATACTGCTATCATGCAAAACCAATTCGTATTTAAGGCTCTAACCCATAATTTTTAAGTATTGATCTCGATATGATGATTCATCAAATAGAAAGGCTAATAAAATTTGTCACTCACTCATTCAAGAAATACGAGCATATTTTTAGCTTATAAGAACTATGGTACATGCGTACTAACGTTACCGCAGTTCTTAAAGGCGATTGAATTTCAAAATAATTTCTTTATAATTAGAAAATTTCTTTTCCTAATTATTAGTATATTTTTCGTAATTTGTAAAAGAATTTTCTAACTATGGATTAAGCGCTAATTCTACTTAAATTTTGGCGCAAAATTAGCTGCAGTGACGTTAATACATTAAGTACCAGAATTACAAACCAGCTAGCGACATTAACACTCAATAGAGGGCGCTGAAAATTAAAAGTAGAATTCAAATTTTGAAATTCTTCTCGAGATTTATGTTTAACAGGGCCTGTTTGGAAAAATGATTATTTAACTTCTATAACACTGTATGAAAATAAATAAAATTATAGAATAATTTCAAAATAGTTATATTTTTTGAACCTCGATATTATATATACATATATATATATTTAATGAACCAAAAATGGCGAAATGTTTCCACATTTGGCGATAAATAACTTTTTGGCAACCTATTTTTTCTCACGGGGGATATTTTTTGATATTGTGTTTATTTTTTTTAAATCATGCTTGCGCAAAATGGCGAGATTTTTGGCGAAATTTTGAATAAGGCACCAAGGGTGACCGTACAGTAAATTCTTACCCTAGATAGGAATTGTCATAATGTTTTAGGTATATGAATGTATGTTTATGTTTAAGTGAAAATGTATAAATGTATAACGGGAAACGACACAGAGTAAAAGTATTCTATACGCCAAGTTTTTTTTAAGGACTGCATTTCGATATTTGAATCACTAGGTGATAAACAATTTTAGTCATACAATTAATTTACTCATAAGATTACAATAATAGCAATACTGCACTGGATTCATTGATTTAAACTAAAAAAAATTTTCTATGACATTTCTAATATCAAACATAAGTAAGATCTTTGATTATTAAGCATTTAAATACTTTTTTTTTGGTAATCAGAGAAAGTAATTACCAAAAATTTCTCGGGAATTATTTTCTCCAATTACCAAAAAAAAAAAAAAAAGTTTTTTTGTCATCATTTGTCTCAAATGTTTTCTGTCATGTATTCGCAATTTATTTTAAAAGATATTTTATGCGTTCTTACTTTCAAAGCAACTTTTCACGTCAATAGAAAATAAATTGCTTAATAATCTAAAACGTACTCAATAAATCAAAATTAATCAAATTCAATCAAGCAATATTTCAATCTAAATCATTTTTGAAATTTTTATCAAGAACAATTTCAATGATAATTTAATTTTTCACTCGTCTTGACTCTAATCCGATTTCTGGTTGCCAGTTCCATCGGAACAAAAAAAAAATTTCTGTGAGAGAATTTTACACATGTCCTTGACACGGGTATTTTTATAATCGAAGTAAAATAAAGAAAACCAAATAAAAGAATAAAAAGTATGAATGAATAAATAATTACATATGAAATTCCTTTCTGTGATACAAAGAAGTTAAAACGTTTTACCCTCCAGCGAGTTCGTTATTATTCAAACTTCGTAAGAAAGAAATCGTCTCCCGTGGCGGGAATATGAAACTAGGTAACAAGCCAGTGGGCATTCGATTGGCGACTTTTGAAGAACTCTCCTTTGTAATTACGTGCTTTCTCTAACGTGCATTCCTTTCCTAGAATTACAACACATTAATTGAAAATTCTATGTATAATTTTGCTGCTTTAAGTTATGAAAACTGAAAATATTTAAAAGAAATAATTTCATCAGAAACAGCCACTTTCATCAAACTAGGTTTCGTATAACAAAGGAAAATTATTATTATTTGCCATAAATTGGTATGAAAAGAAGCACATGAATTTTTTTTTTTTACCATTACAATTATACTAGTTTAGTAAAATCATTATTTATAATACTCAGAAATAGTTAACGTCAATTAAATTTGAAAAAATTATAGTTAGCGTTTCATATTCTTATAAAATGCAACTAGAAAAATATCTTAAGAAAATAATTTGTGTGCGTAATTTTGGTATTATATGAAATGGTTTAAATAGATTGGAATATTTCTGTGACAAATCGTGTGTTTTCGATTCTATTGTTCAATAATATTAATATTGTGACAATTTTTATCCATAATTTTTGGTAATATTGTTAATGAATCACATGTTATTATTAAATTTATTTTAAATTTAGAACGAACGCATAACGTTGATTGTAGGAAATATTAATTGTTTTTTTTCAATCTAGCACCATTAATTTCGATAACAACAATGGTTTGACATTCTATGAGAAAAGATCACCAAACGTCACTTTTCTCGTAATTAACATTCATTAAAATCAAGTCAAGAAAACATTTCTTTAATTACATCGATGTGCTTACCATAGCCTAATGGTAAGACACCACACCTTTCAGAACGAAAGATGCTAGGTTCGATTCCAGTCATTGTTGAGCATTTGATGACAGTTGCTTTTTTGCTTTTTGCAAGACGCTCGTTTAGTAGTTGCTTGGGATTTTCCGGGTCTCCTCTTTTGCGAAACATGAATACGGACCACAACTATGAAAAGTTCTAACAGAAAGGAATTCGGCGACGGGCTTTAAAATGTCTATGGTGGTAGGTAGGACAGCGTTCTTTAAAGCTAAAGGTCTAGAGTACGATCTTGGCTATTGTTGAACAACAGGAGACGGGATTTGCGTTTTCTATAAGCTCAACTGTTGGGGTGGGTTTTGAGTCTTCTGAGTTTTTTTCTTTGACACATTTGGAATCGGTCCCTTTATGAAAATCCCTTCCGGAAGTCAATTACTCTGTGGATATTGCAATTACTTTCAACATATCTGGGGTGTTATATATAAACTATTTACTAAAGATATATTACCAAAGATGTATTATGTGGTACCAAAGATATATTATGCAAAATTTTCTCCTAAAAAAGAAATAACGCTAAAAAGAAAAATCCCAAATACAAAGAATTTAATTATTTAATAAGTACACTCACACATATTTAGTATTAAATATATAAAATATAAAGGTAATAAATTTAAATAATTAATAACAAAGTTTATTTGACTTTTATGCTTTTAATTTAAAATATTATGTTTAAAATACATCACAGGCACTTCATATTCAGTGTGTGAGAGTTTTTAAGCATTATATTTTTCATACCTATGTCGCAGTTTTATTGCTTCGTATTAAAGCAGAATCTCAATTATTTGACATTTGGTAATCTGGTCCACACTTGCTTATCCGATATCTTTTTATTATATCCGAATTAATTTTATCTCGGTTTTCGATTTCACACAATTATAAACCATTTGTGGTCAAGGAGATAACGGTTACTTCGCTATTCTTAATGAGTTCCTTGATTTGCATAGCTTCCTCCTTCCTAGAAAGAAAATAAATAAATAAATATATGTTGAATAAATTAATTTTATTTTTATACGTTGACAGGAAAAACAATTAATAGTTAGAGCGCTCTCACGCCTGAGATTTCTTTTTTTATTTAAACTATTTCTTTTGTACATTCTAATGTTACAGATTATTTATTTAGTGCTTTTTTTTACCTATATTTTAAGTTAACATTTGAAATAATTATTCTTAGTTATCAAACATTTTTCCTCAGAATAAATATTAAGTTAGAAAATAATGTATTTATATCCCAAATGTATGCTAATTTAAACTGTAATTGTTTTTTATTTTTAACAAAAGTTGATTCGAGTTATAAATTTTATTAAGGACTGTGAAGGCATGGCTGGTTAGGGCGTCGTTCTCGTTACTGGAAGGTAGTGAGTTCGAATCCCGGCATATCCGAAGATTCGTCGTGTTCACCAATGGCGACTGGGGCACGTAAAATATTTGGGTTCGCAATGTCCTCCATTTTCTCATTCCAAATGAATACCTATGGGGGTGCTAGGAGCCAGGCTATGAGTCTTCTCTGGCTTCAATCTCTAAATTAGAAGACCCAGATAGAGAGAGTGCTGCCATCTATGAGCCAAAGTCGAATTTCCACCTTCGTATGAGGGTGCTCTATTCAAAAGCAGAAGACAACGCTCTTTTTGACTTCATTCGCCCAGTCCCTGCGGGTGGGTTCTTTTCGCTAAGTGTCATAAGTAACAACAATAAATTTTATCTTATTTAAATCAATTCAATACATTCTATCAGTTTTGAATATTTTGGGACTCTTAGAAATAGCGAAGATTAAAAGTAACAATATTGTGACAATAATATTGTGACTTGATGTTAAGAATTATTAATTTAACATAACATGTTGAATAGATGAACAGATGAAGACTATTTAAACATCCCCAACCGAAATTGACTTTTCATTCATAGTTGTTATGTGCGTTTGCAAGAGAGATAAAATTGATGATGGTTAAAAGGTATGATTGTGTTCTTTGAAGAAGAAGGTCCCAAGTTAAGAACAAACCACTATTGAACAATGGAAGGTGGATGTTGTGTTTCGTGTTCACATTGTGGTGATGCTTGAGCAGGGATCTTCCGGGATTCCTCTTTTGCTGGACTTTAAAATGACCATTAATCCTGGAAAAGGCCTTCGAATGAGAATATGTGGGGGATATTCGGATATTTACTACACTCCTCAGATAAAGAGTTACACGTGAAGTCTAAAAAAAGTGTTTTCGACAATGAACTAGTAACATGTTCATCAACAAAAGTAGTTAGGAATGGCCAAGGTGAGTCTTTAAATCCAGCGATGCTCTTGGTTTAACAAATTATAACAAAACACTTAACAACAAATGTTCCATTGTAACTCTTCCAGTACTGTTACTATGTTGACAGTATTATTTAAACAAATATATGATTTACTTTGTCCAACAAACAAAATTTATGTGACATTTATTTATTGTAATGGGAAAGTACATCCACTGTCTGTTCGCCGAGTACTTTCGCCACCTCATAAATTCGAAAATAAAATATGTGTGGGCTTAATTTAATGAACAGTGACAAAGTGGCAAGATACTGGTTTTCAACAACACATTGAAATCAAAGAGTACTACTTGAAAGCATGGCTATATATATTGTTACAAACTTATAAATATTATGTTAGTCTTATCTCCGGCAGATCGGATTTTGGCCAAAAGTACTTAGATTTTGGGCAAAAATTTCGCAATTTAGGTGTATTTTACGTTAAAAATTGCATTCTAAAAATTTGGCGACTTGATGGTATTTTCGTGAGATTCTTGGCTACTTGACGAGAAATTGATAATTTTGGAAAAATTCATCACCAAAGCTCTATGACCAATACTAAGCGAGATAGCCTAGAACCTTCCAGAACTTTAACGAATTTCGTAGATTTTCATGCCAAGTCAGCTAAAAATACCACCGCCCGACATAGAAGGAGTAAGTTAGTGAAAACGATCAGTCTTGAATGCTAGTCTAATGCATAGAAGCTGTTTGTTCTGTCTGTGGTATTTTAGACTTTTGTGATTGGAAGTTGTTTTTCCTTCTGTATTAGCTGATTTGGAGCTGTGTAAATGTGATTTCTACTATTGGATGTAACCCGTTGAGTTTACTACGAATAAAACTCTTGTGATTTTAAAGTAATTGTTTTATCGACACAAATCACGAAGCGCGGTTCAGTATCTTTACAATCAATTCAAGGCTTGAAGCTGCGACAAACCGATTGATAGAAGAATTTAACTCTTTTTTGATATTACATTTTCAATGAGAACTAAAACAGACGATCTAAAAGAGTCTATGAAAATTACGTAGAGCCTTTCATTGATGAGGTGTACAGAGGAGAGCATCATCTTGAACATCAACATTGGATTATTGTTCAAAATTACAAAGCTTTTGTTATTAGTGAGACAACAATTTATTTAATTTGTTATTAATATATTTAAGTGACATTTAATTAATGTCTATGAGCAAAAAAAAAATTTTTTTTTCGGTCAGTGTACGAAATAGTTCATACATAATAATACATACAATTCAAACAAGTATAAGGATGAGAAAGAACCCCGGACTTTGACATCGAGTAGCGAAGGAATTAATTGCTGAAATCTGAACTCTAAGGCAGATTTGAACATCCAACACATAAGGCTTTCTGGGAGTTTTTTTTCAGTAAAGCAAAAATCCCCCCAAAAAACCTAGGCACCACTAGGCCGTGTGGGGTTCACCATGGCCTACTAGTAGTTGCAGCATCATCATGATTCTCTATACCTAACCCTGAGTTGGGCAACACCAGTTAGATAAAAGTAGCCGGTTGGAAGTCATCGTAATTTAGTAGCAGTGGCAGAAGGTCCTCGAATACTTGACCAACTACTCCCAGGGGTATCATTTCTCTTGGAGGACATTGCGACCACAACATGTTTGACGTTCCCAGCCATCTTTATTGACATGAAGGATTTTCGGTTCAGTCGGGATTCGAACTCACTACCATC
The DNA here is from genome assembly GCA_026290005.1 of Latrodectus geometricus. Taxonomy (NCBI): domain Eukaryota; kingdom Metazoa; phylum Arthropoda; class Arachnida; order Araneae; family Theridiidae; genus Latrodectus; species Latrodectus geometricus. The sequence continues at coordinate 20,058 of JAPDSC010085914.1, read as the reverse complement.
CGACAACGAGAACGACGCTCTAACAAACCAGGCCACCGCGGCATGGCCTATGGATAGTATCGTATTCTTTGGAATAAACGTTCTGGGATTCGATCTCAGAGTGTATTGATCACATATATGAAGATGTTGCATTTCTGGATTTTGCATGAGCATCTGTTAGAGTACTTGTGAAATTTCTGAGTTCCTTACCTCGTAACATACGAAAAATTCTCCAAGAAGGCTTTACGAAGCGGAAATTCAAAAACCTCATATTAGATTTCAGCTGCAGTTATAGACTAATATGTATGCGTTCCAGTTCTATAAGTCTGGGGTTCCTTCTCATCCTTATTTTAAGTATGTATGTAACCTTATTTATGAATTGTATGCATTGTTATGTATGAATAATTCTGTAAAGTGATAAAAAATAATTGCTTCCATATGGATATTAATTAAATGTATTTATAAATTAATTTGCATGCATTATAGAAAGACACATTTTAATATCGTATAAAAAAATTTGTGTAAAGGATACAGCCTTTTCATTCTTAAATTATTTTGATTTAGGCATGACATCATTTAGGTATGACATATTCCATCATAGATATAACTGAAATATTTGCAATTAACTTCCGGAAATTTACAAAATAATATAGCTTTTTATAATTACACAAAGTTGCTGACATAAATAAAACTACAGAGTGCGATGATATTAGATTGTATTAAAATAATATAAAACTAAGTAATTTCCATATACTTTATTGAAAAGCTTATAATATAATTTTAAGCTCAATGAATAATATGCAGTAATTAAAAAGAATATTGAATTTTACTTTAATGAGCAAGTATTTTAGAAAATATTTGCTTCAGTTAATATTTTAATGAATATAATTATTATCCATGTTATAAAATAATTGAAATAATGTTTTTTAAAGTAATAATTATTTAATTCATTAAAAATTAAAGTTTTTTTTTTTAATGAAGATGAGGATTGTTAAAACCAGTGCAAAAATAATTCCATAATTCGAATTTTCAAATCTGGAATTTTTTTTGAGATTCGCAAGATATGATGGCTCCATCTCTATTTCGAGCAAAAACAAACAGGGTTTTACTGTTTATATGACGTAATCTTCCTTAAAATACAGGCTGATTCTCCTACCGTTCCCATGAAAATAAAGAACAAAAAACACCCCTTCTTTTGATGTTTTCCGATGTTTCGGAGATTCGGATGGAATGAAAAGGAAACTTTCACCAGCCAATTTCCCTGTTTTTCCTCCCATATTTTACACATCTTTCTTTCCATGACCTAGAAATGAGAAGTGACACTCTTTTAAAATGACGTCATCACCGTTGATGCGCCATGCTCTTCGTTTCGGTTGGATTGCTACCGGGATTATTATGGTTTGTTGCCGCCGCGAAAATGTAACTAACTGTTGCCATTTGCGACTCCCATGTAATATGACTTTGGGTTTCGCGTCAATAAGTTTCCGTGTAATGTTTTCTTTATTTTTTATTCGTCTTTTACAACTCTTTGGGGTTGGGAGCCGGATTGTTTCTGTTCCGCTTGGCATGGTGGACTTTTAGGCGAAATGGAAAAGCGCAAGGATGCGTGATATCAGTTGATTTTGCGGAATGTTCCATTTGGATCTAACACCATTAAATACCACGTTAGTTGGCACGCCGTAGAGAATTTCAATTTGGTGAAAGGGTTTGGTGACTGAGAAAACGGTTAAATCAATGCCCCTGGATTAAACTGATGTTTTTCTGCTTGTGTAATAAATTCAAGAATTTTTTCTTGTTCAATAATTCAGCGAAAGTTTTGAAAATATTTAAATATACAAAACTTTCATTAAAATTAATGAAATTAATTAATTGTATTCATTTAGAGCTTCATAATCAATTATCAAAATATTATATAATTTTGCGGTGTTAAAGGTTTGTCCTTTGCAAAGTGAATTAGTTTCTCCACAGGTTTGGTGTGTAAGTTTGAGATCAAGTTGTAACATCAGATTTTATTTTTATCAATTAAGAAGATTCTAAAATTACTTTCATTGTTTCTTGCTTTGATTTATACCCCAGCACTTTCTACATAAAAAAATATTAGCTTTTAATATAATAAAAAATCATAAATTTTGGTTTTCAACTGATTTAAAAAATGTGCAATCAAAAAAATAAAGTTTTTAAGAAATGTCAAGAATTTATTGTAGTTTCAATACTGTTGTTGCTGTTGTCGTGTGCCAGCCAGGCTGGCAATATAGGGTGCACTACTCCACTTTTTCAACTGAACCATATTTGGTGTGGAGTCCGACTTCCTCAGTAAACACATGCCATAGGAACCCGTTTATAGGGTAGGAAACCATTCACACACAAAGAAAGGACAAAGACAAGAAAGAGAGAGAAAGAAAGTACATCCATGCCCGAGCCAGGATTCGAACCCAGGTCCTACCCATCTGTAGTCAGGTACGCTAACCACTAGACAGATTGGGTGGCTTCAATACTGTTATTAATATGATAAAGAAAAGGAAAATTCATTATATATTATCGACACTTACTGCTAAATTTGTAATGTCAGAAGAATACTAAATACAAGAAGCTTGTCCTTTAAAAGAAATAGCAATATTATCTTAGATGTACTTTTATTGTATTCGAATAAATCTTCATATCAAATGTACATTTTCTTAATTAGTCTAAATGTTATGAATTCATAATTTTTTTTAAAATTTCTTTTATCAACCGATTATTGTAAAATTTTAATAAATGGATAATCCTCCAACAGTTAATTGTAAATGGCAAACTTCTATTACTATATCTTCTTAGATGTTTAATTTCTAATAAAATCTGTTTCATTATTTTATAATATTGTCTTCATACATTAATGATGGAACATAAAAATGTTTTAGTTGCCAACATAAGACTGATGGTTTCTATCAGTCACAAGAGATATAGCAATGGAAAAAACCTTTTTATATGAAAGTATACACATGGTTTGCAAAATTTTAAACTGTATTGATTGCATATACTTTTATGAATTATAAACACTGTAGCTTTTACGTGCTGTAAATACACAAATGCAACGCACTGACTTTTAATTACTGCAAATGGTACTTCGTTTAAAGCGTTTCATCAATATTTCTCCTTTGCCATCATTGAATATGTCAACCTTTAACAATATGTAAGATTACATCAAATGTCAAATATTTAAAAACAAATCAAACAAATCTGTCTCATAATTTTTAGTTATCGATACGGACATCTTTGGAAAGTCAAAATCCATCCTTAATAAGACAAGTGTAAGATCACATTCAAATATTTGAGTAGAAGTTTCCTTCATTCTATTGTGTGCTATATTCCATTCTATCTTACTATTCCCATTTGTATTCAATTTATATTATATATTCTTACTTTTATTCAAATCATATTCTACTATCGCATCGTACTACAGTTTCCTGTATAATATCATATATGTATTATATTGCTCCTATACAATATCGCATAGCATTGGGGCTAACTACGTACAATATTATTGTCTATATATATATATATATATATATATATATATATATATATATATATATATATATATATATATATATATATATAATATTATTATTACTTTGCCCCTATTACTGTCTTGCTCAATCCTAATGCATTATTTTGTACCGTAACTTTCTTCTAGAGAATGTATAATATACCATTGTATTATTTTTGAAGCTGTTTAATTATTTCTTTGTATGTCGGCCTACAGTTTAATTGCTTACTATACTTTCCATTGTATTATCCTATACTTTCATAATATTAATCTAATATCGTAGCATGGCTCATACCATATCATATCATTATGCTCTATATACTATCATTTATTCAGAGGCTGATATCATATCATACATCTATGTTTCCCCACTTGATGTAATGTAATCGATGAAAAAAATTTCTTGTTTTCGTCTTTCATATTTTAAGCCATCAAGCGTAATAATTCCTATTTTATTGTAAATCAAATTATTGTTGAGAAGATCCCAAATGCATTAAAAGTAATATCCCTCGTATCTAACAAGATGTTGAGGATGATCCATTTGTCAAATCTACTAACATGGTGAACACTAAATTTGTGAAATATCACTAGATTTATTAAAATTTTTAATAACAAAATGAGTATTTTTATATTAAGACATATCAAACAAGTCAAGGTTGTCATTTTTTTGAGATTCACAGGCTACAATTCTGACCATTGCCAACTGCCTTCAGACTCCTGATACTGTTTCTAAATCTCAATGTAGATCTTTAATAAGAAAGATACACCATAAATATAAAATGATTGTTTTACAATGGATTCCATCGCACTGTGGTATCCCAGGCAACAAAAGAACAGACGAACTGTCCAAAAAAGGCGGTTTACTTAATCAGGCCCTATACAATCTGGTTGACTGTAAGTCGGTCTCATCAAAAATTAATCAAATGTTTAAGACAATCCACTTTTCATTACTAAAAGATCGGACAAAAGAAAAACCACGGAGAAATGCAATCCTCAACCTCCCAGACTTTCCAAGACTGCCTTTCGACTGGCATCTGGACATGACTATTTATATGCCCACCTTTACCGTTTCAATTTGGTGGATAGTCCTACATGCCCTCTCTGCCAGTGGTGCCATTATGGATACTGACCATATCCCCGTTTGCACAGCTCTAAGAGCTGTATCTGCTCCCGATACTGAGAGGCTAGAGACTCTATGAACAATTTACCTACCTGATTTTATGTTTTTAGTGCTTTTAATGTTTCGTTTTCTTAATTTGTTTTGTGTTTCTTTGATCTCTGTACGGCATAAGGATAAAGTCTGTAATTTCTGCTGCATTGGAAATGAAAAAAAAAAATATTAAGAAATATACATTTTGACCATTAAAAAGGAAATACCATAAATGAATGATTTTACGATTGGTTGGTTGGGTTTTTCAGGCGCAAGATCCAAAAAGGACAAGCTGCGCCAAGAATGATTTTACGAAAGTTAAAATCACATGAAAGGCGGTTGAGACTGGAATATGCAAATTATTAGCATTACAGCAAATTTGAATATCACAAAAGAGGCAAATGAATTAGAAGCACTGCATGAAAGGAAATTTGTGCAGTGATTTCTCAAACGGAAATCGCTTTTTAAGTTTCCTCAGAATAGATCATAATCTATTAAGATTGAATATTATTTAGTAATATTGCCACTCACAATGGTCGAAGTTCGACACAATCTCATGCGAATATAGAATCGAAAGGCTGCCGAGAGCTATACTGAACGCCATACAGGACCTCAACTCCCTTCCATGGTACAAACATATTGGTCTTGCAAAAATATGCAACCACATCACGTACAAATAATCAAGTAGGCTTCTATGCAACATATTAAGTTCATACAGTATGGCGACATTTGGAGCTGAATGGATTGAATATGTTATGTACAAGCCCATGAAGAAGCTGAAGTAGTCATGTCAAGACAAATAAAGACCGTGACATTGACTATTTAAGCCTTTTTGATAACACAGTGTAAACACAATGATTCTAGTGCTTCTAATTTGAAAGGCACAATGTCATTATTTCCAATCTGTTCCGGTTCTGCGTAAAGTAGTCTGATGGTCAGGTGGTTCTTGTCACCTGTCATATAATAAATCAATAGCCAGGATTTGATATCATAATAGGAGCCCTATACCTGATGTAATAAGAATCATTAAATAAACGACACACACATCTCTAGTTGGGATCAACAGTAATTTAAAAGGCGATTGTCATTTTTCTGACCTCTTTAAGGCCAATGGCTTTGTCATATTTTTGAAACCTGCGAAATGCTATCTTTTAACAGAGTAATCCAAAAGTACATATTGCACATCTTTTTCGGACCTTCGTCGATACTGAAGATATTCTATTAGTTTTCTGCAACTCCATTACAAAATGATTAGTTTAAATAATTTTATAAGAGAACAAGTAAAAATCGCATAACTGGATTTCCATAATTTAAAAATGGGGACTCTGTGTCAAAATGTGGTCTCATTTTCACAGGAAAAAATTAAAGCAGGAAATTTTTTTTTAAATATATCCGTCCAGCCTTGGAAAACGAGGCACGAGGGACGATTGCATTATTCTCATATATCCAAAACTAGTTCTAGGTGAGTTTTATAAACGCCTCCCTGAACACGCAAAATACAAATACAGTTAAGAAAATTCAATAGAGAACATAAACATTAACCTCTTATTTCCTTAAAGACAATACATGTTGGCTGTTTCACTGCTAGATGATTTAACAAAACATAATTACTTAAAAAAGTTCTGTTGTTGACTACTGAGAGAGATGGTAATACAATTGTCGAGAATCTCATAATGTAAAATTCATTTGATTTCCTTTATGCCACCTGTAGTCCTTAGAATTGTTAAAAACTGTATAGTTTGATGCTCGTAAGAAAAATCATGTTGTCATGAAAAATGTTTTTTATCAACATTTCAATCGTTTTTCTCTAGCTGAACATAGAACTCCAAACATTTATCTCTTACCACACTTGAGGAAGTTCTAGTAATCAATATTAGTTGCACGCTACTAATCCCAATTATCTGCCGTAGATAAAACAAATTTCAATAAGAACTCATGATTTATCAGCATCAGGAAATATGCAGATTAGGAATAATTACCATATACTATCTTAACCAGCTTATTAAGAAATTAAAGTTTTTTGGTTCCGTGAGAATTTAAAAATTCAAATATTCTACTACTTTTTTGGTAAGCTTGCGGAAAACCATTTATCACAAATAGTTTTACGTTCCATGAACCGGGATATTTAAAAAGATGTAGAAAGGAGATCATTCAATGCTTTTTCAGTTTGACTTCTATATTTTTTACAGTTCAATGGAGAACAAAAACATTCGAAAATTGTTCTTTGTTACTCTTGGTTATTATTTTTCATTTACTTTTTTTTTTATTGAAGGTGATATATCTTCCTACGATAAATTTTAGTTTTCGTTTCTGATTCAATAGCACACTATCTCTATTAATTTTTCATTTATTTATATCAATACATAGTATATATTGTTGAATAAAATATAAATTTTCACCAATTTATAATATACGAAATAATAATATCACGTTCTATTTAGACAAAAATAATATAAAGTGTTGAAATCAGTTTCCAAAGAACACCAATATCAACCATTATTATTGGTCAACAGTGATTGTGTGATGATAAAAACTCTCTTACTGTGCTCTTATTCGTTAATCGATCCTTCCTTACCTAACAAGATATATATTAGGTTGGGGAAAAAGAAATCCATTATTTTTACGTGAACTTTATGTAACTTCTTTTGGATTCGCTTTGTAAAAAGGTTTAAAACAGCTTTCATGTAGATTTTTAGGTCTT